>NIVC01003039.1:20000-123682 GCA_002269645.1 Macrostomum lignano | reverse complement strand
CTTTTTATGCGGGTAATTTTGACCACTTTATCCTGAGCACTAGCGGAGCTCTCACAGTCAGAGACAGCTTGACTCATCTGGCTGGAGAGACGGTGGGCCTCTTCGTTCGCGCCTGCGATCCGGACAACCAATGCGTCAATTTTACTTTGAGCATAAACTCTACGACACGAATGACCACGCTCCGGTGTTCTCACAGCCAGCCGGCTACTGGTTCAAAGTGAAGGAGGGTGCCGCAGTGGGAAGCAGACTGGGCGCCACGCAAGCAACGACAGAGATCTAGGCGCTAACGGGCTTGTTAAGTATTCGCTTCTTTCTTCTACCGATGTGTTTACGATTGGCTCAACAGACGGAGTACTGAAAACTGCAGTCGAATTGGATCGCGAAAAAGTCAGCTCCTACTCAGTTCAAATTGTCGCCCACGACTCTGGGAGTCCAAGTAGAAGTACAACGGTTCAAGCTGCAGTAGTTATCCAGGATGTGAACGACGTTGCACCAAGATTTCGACTACCACAGTATCAACTTAGCGTGTCCGATTTGACACCAGTGGCTTCCACACTGATTGTTGTTGACGCGGCGGACCCTGATCTGGGAATTGGAGGCTCTTTGTTCTATTTTCTAAAGGGTGCTGCAGCAGAATTCGTCAGCGTGCACCGCATTACCGGTGTCATCTCAGTCACAAAGCAACTGCCAGTTGGCACCTTGGGTGGGCAGCTCACTGTCTACGACGGGGAGGGACTAAGCAGCTATGCACTCTTGTCAATCACTGTCAACTCAGTTCCGGAGTGGCCGAACACCACTGTCACAATGGCTGTGAGTGAGTCAGCGAGTGTCGGATCTCTAGTGGGTCAGATTCTATCCCGTCTCAAAAAACATACTATACAATACTGAAAGCCGCTGACGGTGCTATCTGGCTCTCTGTCAATTCTGGCAATGTTTACATCAACCGGCCTCTTGATAGAGAAACCGCGCCCTATCACGATTACGAAGTGTTGATGACGGACGCTGCAGAGAAGGGATTGGGCGGCCGCAGACAGCCAGGGTGGCACTGAGAATTTACGTGCTGGACGAAAATGACAACTCGCCAGAGTTCCCTGAGTTGGCCAGGTCCCCCACAATTATCGTGGCTGAAGACACGCCGAGCGGATCGGTTGTGTTCTCATTTGATGCAACCGACGCAGACTTTGGGTTGAACGGTACGATTCGATACCAACTGGCCTCAGCGAGCTCTATATTTTACCTTGATGAGACACTGGAAAGCTGTTTACCCGCCAGGCTCTCGATCGGGAAACAACTGGTGAACGAGTTCAAGTTGGAATAATAGCTGTAGACAACTGTCAGGAGGTCCCAATGTGCTTCCGAACTGAACCGGCAGTTCTGACTGTCATAATTAAAGATATTAACGAGCACACGAAGCCTATCGTTCGACGGAGATGCTTTCTATATTGTCTCAGACGAGCCAGATGCCATCATAGCTCACGTTGAAGGAGTCGACCAAGATTCTGGCGCAAATGGCTCAATATCATATAGCCTGAGCCAAGAGACCGAAGCTAAGATAGATAATTATGGCTTGATACGCCTCCAAGCACCCAACACTCAGCCGATAGTAGTAAATGTCACAGTCATGGACGGAGTTCCGGGGAGCTTGGGCCGATCTAACTGGAAGGTTCACACCATTCCAATTAAAACCTTATCCAGCCGAAGCACTCCAAAGTTCAGCAAATCAGCCTACTCAGTAAGCATCAGCTCCCGATCCTCGAAGGGCCAGGATGTTCTTCAGCTTCAGATTAAGCCATTCAATGGTCCAGTAGACTTTCGAATCCCGTCCGGACTTCTAAACAATTTGTTCGTCGTAGATTCGGTCAGTGGCCAGGTTCGTCTGGGGCGCACCCTGCCGCAGACCGTATCGAGTCAGTCAGCCTACTCACTGACTGCCATCGTGTCCGATCGAGTGAACCCTCTGCAACTGGACCTGTGTGAGGTCTCAATCACCCTGCTGGACTCTAATGATCATTCTCCGACGTTTCTGACTGCCTACTATACGGAAGTACCGGAAGGACAGGCTTTCACGGACATTCTCACGCTGGCAGCCTACGACTTGGACCGGGGTCCGGCGGGTTATATCATCTACTCAATGGAAGGAAGCAACGGGCGATTCATCCTTGATCCCAGAAGCGGCCGCTTGTCTTGCGCCGCTCTCGACAGTCAGGTGGCTTCGCAGTACCTCCTAAATATCACTGCAACAGATGGCGGAGGTCGAACTGGCAGAACCACGGCAACAATTAGAATCCTGCCAGTGAATCGATTCGCGCCGACTTTCCAGAGTAGCCGATACACCGCCTCTGTTTCGGAGTCTGCTCCTGTTGGGACTTCGATTGTGAATGTCACCGCGTTGGACAGGGACACCGGTGAAAACGGCCGGGTCGGCTACGCAATCCTGGGCAAGTCGGACACTTTTAGTCTGAATCCGGACACCGGGGAGATCAAGCTGGCCAAGCCGCTCGATAAAGAGCGCCAGCCTTTTGTGTCGATCGTCGTGAAAGCCGTCGACGGCAGCCCAGTGAACCGATGTCCTCCCTAGTTAGTGTTGACGTTGAAATTCTCGACGGCAACGATCAACGTCCGATATTTCAGCAGACCTACTATAGTCTGCGCGTGTCCAGAAGTCTTGCCGTCGGCTCCCTGCTGACTACCCTTCGTGCAACAGACGATGACAGCTCGCCAGGCAACAGCGCTGTCAGCTACAGCATTGAGAAGAACGACTACGTCGCCGTGAACTCGGCTACCGGACAGGCCACTCTGATTCGAAGTCTGTCAGCAGGTGAAGCTGTCTACTCGTTCGCTGTGCGGGCCAGCGACTCCGGTACCCCTCGACCGCTGCACTCGGAGACGGTGCTACTGCTGCAGCTCGGCGCGCCCCCGTCGCCAGTCCTGGTCTTCGTCTCGGCAAATTATTCAGCCAGCTTAGCTGAGAACTCGCCGCCTGGCCGGTGCGTTCTGGACGCGGCGGCCTCCGCCAGGTGCCTCTCCGTTGCTACCGTGCCGCCAGCCAGTCAGTACAAGATCGTTGGCGGAAATGAGGACCAACTGTTTGCCATCGATTCGACCACAGGTGAGCTGGGGCTTTATCTGAACTTTGTTTAGCTCGTCCACACGGTTCCACGGGATTTCTGGCTGAATTAGACAAGCCATGAAGAGCGCAGCCGCTCTTGAAATTATTTTCTGTCTGCTTGGCAAGGGCTGCTGCAGATAGAAGGCTGAAAAACATTCCACTTTGCATGCAGGCGGGCCTTACTTCGCGATCAAGCGAGTGTGCACAGGCAGTTTGTGCTTGAAATCGTCAGTAATCCACTTCTTACGCTTGACGAAACAGAATACTCCCCCCTGCCGTTGCGTATAGGAACCAGCATAATTCGTGGGATAAAACCTATGGGATGAGGTCGGAAGAAGAGAGGCTAACGCTAACGCAAAACGAATGAAATCCTCTCTTTGAAGATTGAATGTGAGAAAAAAACAATGAAAAAGCGGGGGGATTATTATGTTTTCAATCAAGCCTGACAAGCGGAAGGCAATGAAAAATAGGGAATTAAATCCCTATTTATTTTCTGAGCAACGGAACTGAAGCTTAAATAATCGGCCCACTAGCTTAGTCATTTTCGTAATTGGTCGCGCTGAAGAATGGGAGAATGATTAATGGCACAGAATTGAATAATGGGTGTCGAGTAGATAGAGCTGGGAGTCAGTAGCGGTGCCCCGGTGTGACCCACTCCGCGGCTGAAATTCCCAACAACGGGCTAGTAGAAGCCTGGCAAGTATAAATTGCCGCTTTTCTATCAACTCACCCAGTCACCCTATCCGCCTTGGCATCCTCTTAGTCCAGTTTTTCCTCTGGGAGTAATCGCTTCCGACTGGAAACTCAAAGAATGAAGAGAGAGAAAAGTGACTAGACGGAAAGAAGTCGAGAAGTCCCAGAAACTCATTGGCTAACAACTTTTCATCCTGAGGGAAAGTTTCTTAGAAGCTTCCAGGCAATTTGAATTTCCATGCATATCGTTAAGTGCCGTGGGTTCTGCGACACTTATAGCTGTGCCTTGGCAGCTTCTGGAAGCCATATTTGAATGACGCCGATTTGATAGAGTCGAACTGGTTCACTCCTTACTCAAATGCACCCCACTCATTTTTCTGGCGCGTGTATTTCCATGCTTCTACGAGTAGTTGAGAAGAATTCCCACAAGTTGAGTTCAAAATTACTCTTTAGGAGAGAGCGAGAGAGGAGGAGCTAGAGTCTTGCGGTCTCACGGTAAGAAGTTGGAAATTATTGACTGCAGAAGCATGTAGCTGTTCCACGGAATAAGTCTTTAGACTCTTGTTAGTGCGCTCGTGGCATCAATCAGATCGAAGTTCGGATGGCTAGGGAGGAACTTTTCTATCAATTTTTAACCTCCCCCGGTCGTACCTATTGCAGTCACTGCATCAATGCCTGTATGATATTAATACGACAGGCTGGCATTGCAACGCACTGGCGAGCTGCGGTCGGCTGCTAAGCCAGCTCTTTCTCTCAATTTCAAAGAGAAAATTGGCCACAGAAAATTTTGCAGCGCCCCATTCCTTGCTGCTTTTAATGCATTACCTATACCTACCTTCCAGCAGCAGCCATTTTTTGCATTGCTTTTTTGGAGAGGGTTTCCCACTTGAGAGCGAAGCCATAGGGGGGGGTTGGCTGGCAGAGCTGAGAGCCGCGCCCAAGAGGCTTCTATTAAGGTCTAGCGCGCACAAATAAAGCTCCACTTTTTACTATTCTCTTTTTGAGAATCGAGCCAAGTGAAGGCACTTCTTCTCGAAGGAGAGAGAGAAAGAGAAGCTTGACGAGGAGGACAATAAATGCAACCTTTGGGGCCACCCAGGTTTCCTAATTCGATTTGAATTTTCTTCTAAGTAGTATCATTTATTGGAGAGCAGATCCCAGATGCACTTGACTGGCGTTTGCTGGGGCTTCATTCTCAATAATAACTGATGCCCAGTCAAGCTGCACTTGGTGTAGTTGGATTTTGGTACATACCGTCTGTCTGTCTGTCTGTCTGTCTGTCTGTCTGTCTGTCTGTCTGTCTGTCTGTCTGTCTGTCTGTCTGTCTGTCTGTCTGTCTGTCTGTCTGTCTGTCTGTCTGTCTGTCTGTCTGTCTGTCTGTCTGTCTGTCTGTCTGTCTGTCTGTCTGTCTGTCTGTCTGTCTGTCTGTCTGTCTGTCTGTCTGTCTGTCTGTCTGTCTGTCTGTCTGTCTGTCTGTCTGTCTGTCTGTCTGTCTGTCTGTCTGTCTGTCTGTCTGTCTGTCTGTCTGTCTGTCTGTCTGTCTGTCTGTCTGTCTGTCTGTCTGTCTGTCTGTCTGTCTGTCTGTCTGTCTGTCTGTCTGTCTGTCTGTCTGTCTGTCTGTCTGTCTGTCTGTCTGTCTGTCTGTCTGTCTGTCTGTCTGTCTGTCTGTCTGTCTGTCTGTCTGTCTGTCTGTCTGTCTGTCTGTCTGTCTGTCTGTCTGTCTGTCTGTCTGTCTGTCTGTCTGTCTGTCTGTCTGTCTGTCTGTCTGTCTGTCTGTCTGTCTGTCTGTCTGTCCCCTTCTCTTTCTCACAACAGCTCGTGAGTAGCAGATACGAAGCCGCTGTGACCTAATCAGAAATTGACAAGTTCAACGCATTGTTTTTGAGTGTAAGAACAATTCTGCTAACGCAGTGAATTATTAAAATGACATTGTTTGTTTATGTAATGAGTTTTGCTGGGTGAGATTAACGGTGCCCTTGTTGATGGCAGGAAGTTGCACAAACACAGAAAACTGGGCAACTTTTAACTCGACGACTTTCTTACTGACTTACGTAATAGAAACTGGCATAACTTCGACTGTTTAATAATTTAGTTATAAAGACAGCCGCCCGGCTCTTTGAGTTCATGCAAATGTCCACGAGTAAAAAATGCCATTAATTCATGCCCCCAAGCTCCGCATGCGAATGCAGAAGCGCGACCACCAAGTCGCAAACGAATTTTTCCCATTATTGTAGCAAGCGAATTTCCTGTTCCTTCAGCCACCAGACCCCCAGAAATGAGTCAAAAAAGCAAGCGAAGTCCTCGAGCCCTGCAAGGATGGAGCTGGGCGGATTCCATTGGTATTCCACTCTGCTTGATGTAGACCGCACAGTTATTATGCATGCAGGCAGTGGAAAATGTTCAGCTAACGAAGTTCATCTATGCAGAGCCTGATGCATTTCTGTGGGCCTATTTCTCTATGCTTAGCTTATTCTCAGACTCGAGCTGAGAGCTCAGCTCTCTCTGACCAGTCCGACCTTGATCTCCGAGGCCCGCAGTCCCTGCAGATACGCCTTGCGTGGGATTCGTCTGCAGGGCGAGAGGAAGAGAAGAGAAAGAGGGAGTTTAATCCCCCAGCTACATCCTGGATCTTCCCTCTGTCCTCTTCGATTCTTAGAATCCCGAAGGGACGCGGATGAGAAATAAATCAGTTGTTGGGGACAGGTGTTGTCCCCGTAGCAACAGTCTCTCCCTGCGCAATTTTCTGTCTTTTTTCAGTTTCACACCTGCAAGTCGGAGACTTCGAATCACACAGAGCGGGTTGGGACGCTTCGAGGGATGGGCGAAGATGGTCGGTGACTCATCCCGCACAGCCTACCCCGTCTATCTTAGGAAAGATGAGAATTTATTCAAGAAATCCTCCCCCACCCTCCAGTCCCCGGCTCCTACACTGTATAATTTTTGGGAGAGAGCGAGAAAATATTCGAACAAAAACCGTGTCGGCCTGGAATTCGCTGAGAGGTAGACAGAGAGAGGAATGCAGGCGGGAAGCCCGCTGCAGAATCAGGAAGCAGAAAAAGAAACCTGAGAAGGTGAGAAAATATTCCCCAAGCCCGTTAGCACAGACGACAGACAGCCGGGCTGATTTAGGGGAATTAGCTTGCATTCCTAGCGTAACTCCGACGCGATTTTGATCTGCTAATCTTCAAACTTCTCATTAGAGACTACCATGGTATATAGAATGAGCAAGACGTTGTAAAGCTGCATGGCTATTTTACGAGGGTTGGCTCGTAATTAAGCTACACGTTCGGCCATCAATTATGCCGAATGCAGAGCTTTAAAGCTTCCATGGGTCTCGAGCGCCCTCGCCCCAGGCCCGCAGCAATCTATCTAATAGCGGTGCAGTTTTTCTGTTCGTTTATGCGGGCCTCCAGTTTTCGTGTCAGCTGGTCGCGTCACGTTTTTTCACTTCTTTTTGCCCTCTTCTTCTTCCAATTGGAAACCGACAGCGGAGCTTCCTGTTGCTTGCACACCGAGGCTGGCCTCAGTATTCCTCTCGCTCCCCTACAGTTTCAACTTTCCCTCGATCCTCGATATTCGTCCTCCACGAGTGCCACCGCCGAGCCAGGTGCTGCGCCAGACTCGAATATAGGAATATTTTCCCACTAAGTTTCGAGTCTCGAACGTCGAACTTAAAGCGCACAAACATGCCATTATCGGATTTGTTGTCCTGCCCGAGGCACCACAGACACACAAACTGAACTGGATTTCTTTCTTCTGCTTTCGCTGTTTGGCAACAAGTCAATTACAGGAGTCACTCAACCGGGGCATCTGTTGTAGCCGGCCGACTTGCAGCTGCGCTTCCCCCTTAGACTCGCGATTCTTTCGATTGCGACTGGCTCTCGACTAGGGAGCCCTGAGAGCGAAATTCGGAGTCGGAGGCTCGACTGGCTTGACTGAGCAATGGGCGAATTGGGGATCTTGGCAGAACTGACAGCGATCTATCTATCCATCTATCTATCTGTCTATCTATCCATCGATATATCTATCTATCTATCTATCTATCTATCTATCTATCTATCTATCTATCTATCTATCTATCTATCTATCTATCTATCTATCTATCTATCTATCTATCTATCTATCTATCTATCTATCTATCTATCTATCTATCTATCTATCTATCTATCTATCTATCTATCTATCTATCTATCCATCGATATATCTATCTATCTATCTATCTATCTATCTATCTATCTATCTATCTATCTATCTATCTATCTATCTATCTATCTATCTATCTATCTATCTATCTATCTATCTATCTATCTATCTATCTATCTATCTATCTATCTATCTATCTATCTATCTATCTATCTATCTATCTATCTATCTATCTATCTATCTATCTATCTATCTATCTATCTATCTATCTATCTATCTATCTATCTATCTATCTATCTATCTATCTATCTATCTATCTATCTATGTATCTATCTATCTATCTATCTATCTATCTATCTATCTATCTATCTATCTATCTATCTATCTATCTATCTATCTATCTATCTATCTATCTATCTATCTATCTATCTATCTATCTATCTATCTATCTATCTATCTATCTATCTATCTATCTATCTATCTATCTATCTATCTATCTATCTATCTATCTATCTATCTATCTATCTATCTATCTATCTATCTATCTATCTATCTATCTATCTATCTATCTATCTATCTATCTATCTATCTATCTATCTATCTATCTATCTATCTATCTATCTATCTATCTATCTATCTATCTATCTATCTATCTATCTATCTATCTATCTATCTATCTATCTATCTATCTATCTATCTATCTATCTATCTATCTATCTATCTATCTATCTATCTATCTATCTATCTATCTATCTATCTATCTATCTATCTATCTATCTATCTATCTATCTATCTATCTATCTATCTATCTATCTATCTATCTATCTATCTATCTATCTATCTATCTATCTATCTATTTATCTATCTATCTATCATCTATCTATCTATCATCTATCTATCTATCTATCTATCTATCATCTATCTATCTATCTATCTATCTATCTTTCTATCTATCTATCTATCTATCTATCATCTATCCATCTATCTATCTATCTATCTATCTATCTATCTATCTATCTATCTATCTATCTATCTATCTATCTATCTATCTATCTATCTATCTATCTATCTATCTATCTATCTATCTATCTATCTATCTATCTATCTATCTATCTATCTATCTATCTATCTATCTATCTATCTATCTATCTATCTATCTATTTATCTATCTATCATCTATCTATCTATCATCTATCTATCTATCTATCTATCTATCATCTATCTATCTATCTATCTATCTATCATCTATCTATCTATCTATCTATCTTTCTATCTATCTATCTATCTATCTATCATCTATCTATCTATCTATCTATCTATCTTGCTGTCTATTATTAAAACCATTGAATACCACGATTCCTAATGTAAGAGTGTCTATTTAATTAGCAGCAGTTGAGTCAGACTTACTGACACCTGGCAGCGGCTGAGTACGCTAGCTACCAGTAAAGAAACGCGATGCATTATGCATTAATAATGCGTGGCTCCAATTCCGCAACGCTCAGTTTCGCATTAATAAGGCTGTTTTTTATGCAGACACTTTAACTGAAACTATCCTACACCAGCCATACCAGCTCAACAGCAGCTGCGGAATTGGCCCGGCGCAGTGAGCCGTGTTCTAACATAATTAGCCAGCCAGCCAGCCAGGTGCCGCGCTTACTCACTGAGCAGATCGCGGCTCCCCACCGCACTCAATTGGATTTAGAGAGGAAAAAAGAACAGGAGGTTGGGGGAGCCTTCCTAGCAGCCTCAGCATGGATGAGATGTGGAGATGCTATAAAAAATAGAGATCCCTTCTGTAGGTTGGGATTTGCCATTTCCAAGCGGCAGGAGTTTTTTCGTCCAGTCTTCCTCAGCTTTTTATTCCCTCTCCCCCTAAGCGAAGGGAGGGGTAGGAGGTCGCAGCGATCGCAGCTGACTGATCCCCGTGTACCGGATTCACTGGCGAATTTTGCCCGAGTCGGAGATCTTGTTACAGTCAGTCATTTGCCTTTCGCCTGCCTCCTTTAACCAAATTTAACAGAGTAAAGAGTAGCAGTAAAAGGCCAATAATGAAATTTACGTAAAACATAAAAAATTCAATTAGCGTTAATTGCAGCTCTGCTCTGAAATAGTAGAACTGCGTGTGATGTGCCGTGTCTGCATCTCCGTCTCTCTCTTACCAACATCTTGAACTCTCGTCACATCAATCTGTGTCTACCTGTCTGTAACAACTCAACATGTGTCTACCTGTCTGTAGCAGCTCGATGTGTGCCTACCTATCTGTAACAACTCAATCTGTGTCTACCTGTCTGTAACAACTCGATGTGTGTCTACCTGTCTGTAACACCTCGATATGTGTCTACCTGTTTGTAACAACTCAACAAGTGTCTACCTGTCTGTAACAGCTCGATGTGTGTCTACCTGTCTGTAACAACTCAATCTGTGTCTACCTCTGTCTTTATCGCCTCAGTCTGTGTTTACCTCTCTGTCTGTAACACCTCTATTTGTGTCTACCCCTCTGTCTTTAACACCTCTATCTGTGTCTACCTCTCTGTCTTTAACACCTCTATCTGTGTCTACCTCTCTGTCCTTAACACCTCTATCTGTGTCTACCTCTCTGTCCTTAACACCTCTATCTGTGTCTACCCCTCTGTCCTTAACACCTCTATCTGTGTCTACCTCTCTGTCTATTAACACCTCTATCTGTGTCTACCTCTCTGTCCTTAACACCTCTATCTGTGTCTACCTCTCTGTCTATTAACAACTCTATCTGTGTCTACCTCTCTGTCCTTAACACCTCTATCTGTGTCTACCTCTCTGTCTATTAAGGATGGAAGATTCAAGTTGCCAATTCGGAGAGTATAAATTATCTTATCGGATGAATTACTGATTAATTCCATAGTTTACATTGCTAGCTCGTCTTTTTTAGGTAAAACTAACACAAAATATCCCATTTACGCTTAGCATTTCGCCCACGGTTCACATGCGGAACAAATTTTGTGTGGTTGAAAACAGGAAAATTGACCTATGGGGATCGGGGAAAATCTGAAACAGACCCTGTTGTACAGACATGCATGCAGCCTTTGGGGGATTCAAGATTGACAACAGCAGCGCAAGGCAGTGCTGGGTAATGGCGCTGTCAATGGGATCTCGTGACGGGCCTCAGCATGCGACATGCTGACGCGATTGGCGGGTCAGAGATCCCCCCCAGGGGTCTTCAGGTCCGCTGTGGAATTTGGGGATTTTTGCGGAGCGTAGCCAGCGATCACGCGCGTGGGATTATAATCTAAGGCTTTGGGCATTGTGGCATTAAGCAAATGGTTTGGTTGCACTTTTAGAGCCTCTGGTGCCCTTGGCGCCTCTGGTGCCCTTGGCGCCTCTGGTGCCCTTGGCGCCTCTGGTGCCCTTGGCGCCTCTGGTGCCCTTGGCGCCTCTGGTGCCCTTGGCGCCTCTGGTGCCCTTGGCGCCTCTGGTGCCCTTGGCGCCTCTGGTGCCCTTGGCGCCTCTGGTGCCCTTGGCGCCTCTGGTGCCCTTGGCGCCTCTGGTGCCCTTGGCGCCTCTGGTGCCCTTGGCGCCTCTGGTGCCCTTGGCGCCTCTGGTGCCCTTGGCGCCTCTGGTGCCCTTGGCGCCTCTGGTGCCCTTGGCGCCTCTGGTGCCCTTGGCGCCTCTGGTGCCCTTGGCGCCTCTGGTGCCCTTGGCGCCTCTGGTGCCCTTGGCGCCTCTGGTGCCCTTGGCGCCTCTGGTGCCCTTGGCGCCTCTGGCGCTCTTTAGACGGATAGACAGACAGTCCCTGGCGCCCTTGGCCCTCGGCGCCTCTCTCAATATTAGTTTTTTCGACTAAAATTTACTTACGTGTGAAAAAATCAAAATTAACTCAGATTTATCTGCCTCCTCCTTTTGATCAGGTCGCATTGAGACCTCTTCGTTTGTGGCCACAAATGCGCTGGACTATGAGAAGCGCCGTCAATATCAGCTGGTAGTTCAGGCCTCCACAGGGGATCAGGCAGCCCTGACCCGCGTTGACATCCAGATACTGAACGCAGACGACAGCCAGCCCTACTGCGTGCAGCCAGTCTATTCTGCCGTCCTATCTGAGAAATCTCCAGCTGGCACCCCGTCGTCCAGGTGACCGCAGTTGACCTCGACAGCGCCGTGAAGTATCGCCTGCTGCCCAGCGACACATTCGAAGTTGACGAAGACACCGGCCTGGTGTCGGTGAAAACTCCACCAGATTTCACGCTGCAGTCGAGCCATTCGTTGACACTGGTGGCAGCTTCGGTTGATGACCCGCTGACCACCGCAAAGTGCTCCGTTCTAGTTCGCATCATCAATCGAAACAACCAGAAACCGCTGCTGCAGGACATCGTTGATCCCGTCGTGGTGAACGCGGAGACGGCAAGGCCCGGTCAGAAACTGCTGCAGGTTCGAGCCACTGACCTTGACGGATATCCACCATTGATCTACACTCTGAGCCCGCCGAGTGATACTTTTGCTATGGGCCTCTTCTCTGGAGAGTTCTGGCTCACTGCCAAGCCTCAGCTGAGTGTCTACAACTTCACGGTGTCTAGCAGCGACTCTGAGCACACAGTTTCTAAACATCTGACTGTACGCGTTGATTCTGCTACTGGTGGAGTTCGTTTCGGCCGGCGATTGTACGTCTTCACCCTGGCCAAGGGGGCGCCGACGTCGCAGCTGGTCGGGAAGCTGGATCTCTCGCCGGCATCAACGGCTCCCGACGCGATAGTGTCAATTCTGTCAGATCCGGATCGACCGGCGCTGCCGTTCCGTCTGATCGGCTTTGATCTCTACCCTAGCCAGCCAATCAGCGCGCCAGGAGATCACGTGTTCGCTGTGAAGGCCACTTCCGCAGCAGCCGGAGGCGGTGAAGATTACGCAACTGTGCGCGTCACAGTTCAGGCGGCCAACCGGTTTCCACCGGTTTTTGCCGTCTCGACGTCTTTGCCAACAATCCCTCTGCTGGTGTCCGAGGCGACGAAGCCTGGGCGTACAGTCGGTAGAGTGGCTTGCAGCGACGCCGATTCTGATCAGTTCGTGTCGGTTGCTGTTGTTGAGACGTCCTCACCTGTGCAGGCAGTTCGGCATACAGGCCGGTTGGTTCTGACTCGACAGCTCGATAGAGAAGCTCAGGCCGAGCACTCGGTCAGTTTGGTGTGCTGGGACAGTGGAGAGCCGCGGCTTACTGCCAGCGTCACGGTCAGGGTGAGAATTCTATACATTTTTGCTGCTTGAGAATGGCATGACCTAGCTCGTAAATTAGGCGTAGTCGGGGTTTTTAGTACTGCGGTGGATTTAGTTATAATTAAAAATACGCCAAAGGCGTCACTAATGTCATCCACTGACGGTTTCAAAGAGTTTTGGAGAAGCTAGAAGAATCTATATGTGCTAGCTCGTAGAGGATTTCAAGAACGCAGATAAATTCCAGAGACGATAGAAGGTCCCAGAGACACTAAAGAAGGTCCCATAGACACTATAAAAGGTCCCATAAACACTATAGAAGGTCCTATAAACACTATAGAAGGTCCTATAAACACTATAGAAGGTCCCATAGACACTATAAAAGGTCCAATAAACACTATAGAAGGTCCTATAAACACTATAGAAGGTCCTATAAACACTATAGAAGGTCCCATAGACACTATAAAAGGTCCCATAAACACTATAGAAGGTCCTATAAACACTATAGAAGGTCCTATAAACACTATACAAGGTCCCATAGACACTATAAAAGGTACCATAAACACTATAGAAGGTCCTATAAACACTATAGAAGGTCCTATAAACACTATGGAAGGTCCCATAGACACTATAAAAGGTCCCATAAACACTATAGAAGGTCCTATAAACACTATAGAAGGTCCCATAAACACTATAATAGGTCCGATAAACACCATGGAAGGTCCCTAAACACTAATACACGTGGAAAGTTCCAGGAACACTAGAGTTATAAAATAAATATCGATCTCTAAATAAAATTTTAATAGATTTTTTCTTTCCCCAGCTGCGGGTGGTTCCAAAAATGCTATAAAAAGGTTCCGGGTGCGCTATAGAGCTTCTGCGATGCTATATAATGTTTGGTTTGTTTATAGATAACGTCCTAATAGCATACTACATATGCATCTATACATTTGTTATACCATGTCGGTGTTTACACGAGACGCGCACACATATATTCCAAACATGGTGGATCAGCTATAAACTGTAATTGTGCGCACGCAGCGGGCACCGCACTTTATTTGCATAGCAGTGCAAACTAAGGGATCTAAATGCTCTTGAAAAGTTTTACCCACTACAACGTCCACTGGTCTTAACAAAGTATTACCAACTAAATATAGTAAGCCACATCCAATCGTTCTCCGCTCCCGCTTATAAATGCAATAAATCTATTTGATACCATTGGCAAATATATACTGACCACAGTACCACAGTAAAAAGCAAAACTCTTTGGGGGGTAGCATGGCTGTACGCTCGAAGTACACTGCTTGGTCCTGCCGGCAAAACCTCTCTATTCCCCTAGACCTTTCAATTAGTCCCCGGCCCTTTGAATGAATGCAATTGTCTGATCCAATTTGACTTTTTGAATGAGCAGGAGAGGAAGCTATTTCTATAAGCATCAATAGGGCGGCAGTGAGTACGGCAGCTCAGAATGGGATGCAATGGCGCAGGAATGGGGCTTATAGGGCAAGTTAGCACGAGCAGAAAAATTGTGAGCGATGAAGATGAAAGAAGACAAGGTGTAGATCAAATGCAGAGCGGTAGTTGAGAGAAACCAAAGAGCCGAGTTGACACTGTTTAACTGACTGAGGTCCAAACCAGAGAGCGAGATGACATGAGATGTAAAGAGACAAATCCATTGTTAGCTTTCCAGCTTTGTTGTATTTGTGCCTGCTTGATTGGAGTCGGAATATGGGGCGCCCTATTCTTCTCTGCTTTTTTCATGTTTAGTTGGGACAAAATCGTCAGAGTTTGAGCTTGGGCTGATAGCTGGGGAAGAGACCAGACAGAGAGAACTGCTGACACTATATTCAGGTCTCTCCCCACCTCTTTTTTTCTTTCTAGTGCCTCGTCAAGTTTTAGGCATAGGAAAGGCAATCACTGGAGTGCTGCCTATAATATAATAGTGTGTACAATGTGTAATGAGTGTCTCCAGGTCCCTCTGCAGTCCGCAGTGCGATTTGCTTCAGCTTGTCAATCAAACCTTTGTTTGGCAGCTTCCTTCTAAACTTAGAGCTTTATTGAGAAAGAGCTGTGAGCAGGGCAGAATGGGAGTTTTCCCCGGATGCGATTCAGCTGACCCTACTCCAGCGCCATCTCTCTCCCTGAGCTCTTTCTCCTCTTTTCCCGTTTTCTCATTGCCTTTGAGAACAAGGAGTTGATTATTATACCGCTGCTTTATTCTCCCCTGAAATCCCTTGATGCATCAGTGGCCTATATACTGTATTTAAAGCTACACGTTAGTTAATAGCTAATGGGTCAACTGTCAGTCCGTCACTGGATTCGAAGGCTAATCCTTCATAATCTATCTGATAATCAAGGATTGAACGATCGACGGACTGCGCAATATTTTTAGCCGGTTGAACAGCTAAAAATGAGCTGATTATTTTATGTTTGCATTAGTCAGTACAATTTTCATAGCTTCCATATTTATAGTCTCGAGTCAATTATAATTTAATAATACAGACTCATTTTTCTCTTTAAAACCGTTCCTCAGTTTATAAATTGGAGAGTACCATGTGTCTGCTATTAGTAGTCTGTCAATATACATACAACAAAGACCAAACAGACGAACGCAACTTTAACTTGTGGCAGAAGGGAATACTCAAACTATTAGGGGCGGAAGGAAATACTCAAGTTATTCGGGGCGGAAGGGAATACTCAATCTACAAGGGGCGGAAGGGAACACTCAAGTTATTCGGGGTGGAAGGGAATACTCAATCTAAAAGATGTATGTTGAACCACATGTATTGAGAAAAGACACAGAAAGGAACAACCAGAGCGCTACTGTTCGTGGAAGTACATGTACGCTTTAGTACGGAAAGCCTTTATTTTCTACAAATAGAAATTTGGCAAGAAATACTTGTACCTGAAGTCTAAAAGACTACAAGGGGCTACTAATTCATTCAATTGATTTCCTCTCTCTCCAGATTCTTGTGCAAGATGCCAATGACAATGCGCCTGTGTTTGTTGGCGAACCCTACTCAGCCACAGTGCCAGCTGATTCAGTCGTTTCTGGTGGGCGGCTTCTACGGGTTGCAGCCACTGATGCCGATTCGGGAGTCAACGGAATTGTCAGCTACAAAATTTTACTCGGTGGTGGCAGCTTTGCTATCGATGCCGCCACTGGTGATTTGACGCTGACGGCTCTTCCGCCCGCCATTGCTGCGTCTACCGGATCGGACGTTGTGATGAACCTGCTAGTACAGGCGTCAGATAGTTCAATAGATGTACCTGCGCGTAGTAGCCTAACTCGTGTTAGCGTTCGATTTGCAGCTGCCTCAGCGCTGCCTTCGTCGCCTCGATTCCCCATCAATCCGCTAGTGTTCCTAGTCAAAGAGGGCCTCAGCCCCGGCACCCTTGTTGGTAACTTGGCTCCGCCTACTGCCGCTCTGACAGCCACTGACTGCGTTTTGACAGCCGATAGTAGTACGACCTTATTTTCTCTAACCAACGGCAGTCTGCGAACTCGCCAGGTGCTTGACTATGAGAACCAGACAACATTTACGCTGCGATTGAACTGTTCAGCAGACGCACGGCTAGTGATTATGGTTGAAGATGTTGACGAGTTTCAGCCAAACTTCGACAAGGCTGAATACGCGGCTGGGTTTAGCAGCACTCCGCGCCGCGGTCGAATTTTGCTTCGCGTGGTCGCCTTCGACGCAGACGGCGGGCCGGCCGGTCGAATCGGGTACTCCCTAGTCGGAGAAGACGGCGCAGCACTGGTAGGCAATTTGGCACGGTTCGGCATCAATGCTAGCACTGGTGAGGTCTATATGGCCCGCGACTTCGACGGAGTAAACGGTGCCGATATTGCGGACGACACCGCCACCATTATGAAAAATTTCAGTCTACTGGTTCGAGCCAGCAGCGGCACACTCTATTCGGACGCGTCGATTCGACTGCAAATGCCTGTGCCGCTGACTTCTCCCGGATTGGGCGGCGCTAGTGGGCCGCTGTTAATTGCTGTCACGTCAACCGCAGCAGTCTTGTTAGTAATCATAGCAATCATAATCGCTATAGTGGTTTACAGACGCTGCTATCGCCGCCAAGCAAAGGGCTTGGGCATACGCAGCCCGCCGTCGTCCACCGTCTACGACTCATGCTTCGATCACGTGCCCCCGTTGCCGCCACCGAGAACTCTTACTGAGCTGACCCGACTCAGCGCTGCTGGCACAACACACAGCTCAGGATTGGGCAGTTCCGAGGAGGAGCAGCAGCGCATGATGATGGACACGGATAGTAGCAACTGTTCACTGCCCAAGGACCATCGGGAGTACCTGTATCGGCTAGGCGTCCGTCCGCCGACCACTGATTTCAAGCGCTCCGGGTTCGGTGGCTCCGTTGGCGTTGGCGTCGGCGGAGGGGCCAGCAGCGGTGGCGCTGTCGGCGGCTCCACAGACTTTGCTCATCATTCATCCGACAACCTGTGGTCGGAGGATGTCTACCAGACTACACCTGTGCCTAGTCTCGAGCTGCCACCCAGGAACTCCACCCTGAGCTACACTGGCTACGGATCTGCCCGTTTGCCCAGCCACTTGGTCTCTTGGACGCCTCAGTTTCAACCGTTGGCGAGCGTTTTCGCCGAAATTGCCCAGCTTAAGGACGAGGCAGTTTCTGCACAAGAGATTCAATCGAGTTCAATGGCTCAGCAGGCGCAGGTGTACGTCCGACCAGAGTCCATTAACAGCGGAAGCGGCGCATACTCTACATCCGTGATTTGAGGTGATTTAGAAATAGCGCTTCATGTACATTTACATATGTTGAAGTACTGGTATATTGAACCCCATTATAACAGCTGTTCAAAAGCGAGCTTATATATTGGCTGTTATTTGCAAACACTAACTTGAAAAGCGAAGAACCCATTTTTAACTAATCTAATTTTTCAGTAGAATTCTATAATGCGCGCACTGGAAATGCAAAAAAACTCAATTAGTCGCGAGTTGCACTTTTGTCCTTGGCAGCTAGAAGCTGTTCAAAGTTCAAAAATGTGCGTTTGATGAAAGAAATACGTATTTCCCTTCTTGCAATGAATAGTTAGACCCTGCATTGATGCTTGGTGTGTACAGAAATTTACACTTTGTACAACTCGTTTCTTATCAATTCTTATTTGAAAATAAACTTGTTGATGTTTGAAAGGCACATATGAGCAGCTTGCTGCCTAAAAGCTATACTATTGAAAACTCGTCCGTGTGTTTTTCTCTGCGTCCACGAGTGAAATACCTGAAATATTCGAAACATTTTTTCCAAACTGATAAGGCCTACTTACAAGTAGTACGATTTCAATAAGAATGCAGATATTCTAAAAATCCTTAAAAATACAAGTGCTTTTTAAAAAGTTTCTACTGTCGTTTACAGAATTATATAATCCTCGACTGTTTGACAAACAGATTTATGCTCATGGATCAGCAGCATCACCTATCTACGACTAATAGTTGGTAATAACAGAAATTGATATAAAATGCATACGATTACGAACAAGTAATTCTATATTTATTTAGTATTGAATCCATTGATTATTTCATTACTACAATAAGTCGTGAAGTGTACGCACTAGAAGATAAGTTCCCAGTTGCTTTGCTTGAAAGTTAAAGTATTTTTTCGATAATGACTCGATGTCGATCCCTAAGTAGGGATTCCAATCCCGGGATCCCGGGATCCCGGGATCCCGGGATTGGGGCCAAAAATCCGGGATTTGAATCCCAGGATTTTTTTGGGAATCGAATCCCGGGATTTTTAATCCCGGGATTGCAAAAGACCGGGATCGGGATCCCGGGATTTCAAGGCCTTAATCCCGGGATTGGTCCGGGATTAGAACGACCTTTCAATGCCTAAATTAGATAATTTAAAGTCTAAACGTTTATTTGAATAATAAAACATTTATTTGTTTTTGCTGTTTCTCAATGAAACGTTAAACATTTGCAAAGCTCCTGTCCTAATTGAGCTAAAAATTGTTAATGTGAACTGTAAATTATAGATAATTTTAACTTTTTTTTCGTTTTCTACCACGAGACGAGACTGAGGGCCTTTTCATATTGCTTGCTCTGGTTCCAGAACAAGAACCAATTTGTGAAGTATAAACTTTTTGTCTCCATAACTAGAGGGAGATACGTGCTATAAAGTTTTTATTATTGAATGACAGTCGCCAAGAAGAAAGTGAAAAATTGTGCTAAGTGAGGCTGTTAAGGCAGTCAAATATTAACAGAGTTTAATAGTTATACTGCTGTTTTTCTTTGAATTCCGAACCGATTCTGGTTCTGGAATTGGTAATATGAAAAGGCCCTGAGACTCTGAGAGTCGCGAGACCATGACTACTGCACGCGGCACGCCGCACAGTCCGTCTAGCAATTTAGGGATTCCAATCCCGGGATCCCGGGATCCCGGGATTGGGGCCAAAAATCCGGGATTTGAATCCCGGGATTTTTTTGGGAATCGAATCCCGGGATTTTTAATCCCGGGATTGCAAAAGCACCGGGATTCCGGGATTTTGAATCCCGGGATTTCAACAGCATCGGGATTTCGGGACTATTCAATCCCGGGATTGTAAAATGTCGGGATTTTGGAATCCCTATCCCTAAGACAAGCACGAACATTTGAAATCAGGATACAGACAGACACGGCCAGGACTAAGTCTATGTATATGGAGTTTTACAAGGCCAAATATAAAAAGGGATAAATAACTTACGTAATACGTATCGAAGAAAGAACGGGGGAAGGTAGCTTATCCTGCTAGCAGTACGCGAGCCGAACGAACAAACAAACACAAGCAAATAATGTAGGCAAACTGTACTTGCTCAGTTGTTTTTTGGCTTGGCTTTGCTTCTTCGTGCAACTCGCGTCAGACTAGGTACAGGTGTTAGAAGAAAAAATAACTCGACAGTTGTCAGTTCATTAAGCATCTTACTTACGACTTGGCTGCCTACCAATCGCCAGTAAGAGAAGAGAGACGTTCAAATACCAGTTAACAAAGTAATGCCGATTGAGCCTGATTCTGACTTAATTACGCTCTTTATCTAATTAAATAGTGTGTGAAAATAAAATATATATACATGAATATAAAATTAAGCTAAGCAAAGCTAGCCGGAATGGAATAAAGTGAAATAGGAGCATGGAGACCTCCTTTGCTTCCTTTCTCATGGGCACAAGGTGGCCCCTATGAAACTGGAACATTTGTGTAGAAGAGGTTAAGGGGAACGGATGGAGGGTTAAGAAAAATTATAGGCCCAGCCAGAAGGTCCCTCCTCACAGCGTCCTTTTATTATGCCTGACTGTACGAGACGGCCCCGACCCTCTTTGTCTAGCCAACCAGTTAATAAAGAGTCGGATTGTGGGGTGTTGGGCGTGATTTTGGCTAGGGGAGGGGTGAACCGGTCGATAAACTGAGTGGACCAAAACGCTCTTTTACTTATTTAGAAGCGTACATAGCACGGGCTCTAGGGAGTTGGTCCAGCCTTATCTTTTTTTCAGTTTTACGATGAACGAACCTTATGGTCTTAGTCCTAGAAATCTTTCTTACTTATTTTTCTTACCCGACTGGCCTTCGCTTCTTACTTAGCCAATAGTCAGACAAGCTCTCATGGATGTAAAAACCCCTTGTGCAGGCTGGTGGGGTGGGTGCGGGCCCGGTGAGAATTGCACCATGCGGCATGCGGCCGCAAACAAATAAACCCCTTCCTCTCGTTTCTCCCTGTTTGGAGCTTTTATGGTGCCCCTGTGAAGAATACGAAAACGGTAGGAGAGTGGGAGACTCGAGAGGAGAGGAACAACAACATGTCTTCTATTCGTTTTTGGGTATTGGGCAGTTGTATTGGAATTGAGCTGAGGCTGCCGGGACACGGAGCCCAAAACCAGGAGCGGATCCAGAAGGGGGGCAGGCCGCATCCCGCATGGCCATATTTTTTGGCCTGCTGTAACTGCAGTCTATTTTCCAATATTGGATTGTAGACTTGTAGTGCTTGGGTTGGTATAACTTACCCCCCCCCCTCAAAAATTTCTGGATCCGCCCCTGCCCTAAACTGTCGTTTCTCAATTCTCATACTTAGACTGACTATACTCAGTGGGTTTTGCCAAAAGCACGACCAGACGAATTTAAAAACCGAGTTTCATTCCCCAAGTTCCAACTCCCGTCCCGTCCCATCCCAAAATAGGAGTAGAAACGTACACCCGACCCAACCCAGTTCCTTCTAAATCTAGGTAAGGTTTGGCGAAATCCAGGGTTCCAACTTCCAACTTACAATTCCAATCCAAATTCCAGTTTATCCGGAAAAGCTACAGTTAGGGAGAGGGAGACGAGAGGTCAAACCTTAGTTTTTGCCTTCCAATCCCGTTAACAAGTTTTTTTAATAAAAATGCATCTGAAAAAAAATATTAATTGTTTTTTTACTAACATTTTTACGTTTTAAATGTATGGTTTTGCTGTTTAATGCTGCGCTGATTGCCTGGCGCCTGGTGGTGGCGGTTTTAAAGTTACAATCAGTGGTCAGGGTCAAGGCCTAGGGAATACAAAATCGCGATTCTCGGGATCGGGATATCCCGGACTTTGAAAAACCCAGGATTCCGACGAACTGGGCCGGGATCCAGGCATGGGTTGAAAAGGTTTCTAATTTTTGTTGGTGCAATTTCGGTTTACGAAGCCATCTAACCTAATTTTAAAGGGCTTTCATCCTTTTAATAATAAAAGTAGAACAGAATAAAATATTTTGCAAGCAAGAATCTGACATTAATGGACTCTGAATTGGAGTGGTGATGTACGGGCTGGCGTAATAGTCGTGCTTTTTACGTGCCAGTACGAGCGTATCAGCTCAGGAAAATCACTCTTGATTGTGATATAACCTGGGGAATGATAGCTTACCAGGGACGGCGGAGCCTAACATTTAAGGGGGGGGGGTAACTGGGCATTGGGCACGGGGGCACGGGTGTCTACATGTATCTATGCTGCTAATTACAGCCTAAAATCAGAAAAAGCACTAAAAATATGGATATTATCTATTACTAAGCACTAAAATATCAGAAACTCGAAAATTCAGGTCACAATGTTTTGTGTGCTGCATGGACTCATTTTATGGGAGGGGCACATGCCCCCGGGGCCGCAAGCTCCCGCCGCCCATGTAACTTACAGAGCTATGGCCGGAGGTACTGATACCAGGGTAGAAGGGGATCAGAAATCACCCTTCCAGGGGCACCCGCCCTAGATGGAGAATGGGTAGCTTGGGTTGTGGGCCGATCCCAACTATGGCCAAGGAGTTTTGAAGTTAAGTCACTGCTTAAAGTAGATGGAGATGGTCCATTATTACACCTTAAATCTCCTTACGATCTGCTAACAGCTTCTGTTTTGTATCCTTGCAGCCCTATAGCCTTCTACTCTCTAGCCTGCATTGGTTAAAATATTAAGAAATCAGAGTAGGACAACTGGGTTATGATTTTCACCTGACAAGTATCTCAGCTGCAGATACATGTACTACTACTCGAGAATGAATGATTGAATTATTGCAAAGCTTGATCAGGATCCCGATGGTCGATCTGGGGATTTAGAATCCCGGGATTTGGGCCTAATCCCGTGATTCTGGGATCCCGGGATCCCTGGATTGTATTCCTTAATGGGAAGTCTAATGACTTTGGGAATGGGATTACCGGATTAGTCTAATTCTTTGGCGAATGGTAAGTGAAAGTCTAGTGAATAACATTGGAAATATGAATTAGTTTATAATTGATTGAGGGATAGTGCGGCACGGGGGATAGGTCAAGGGACTTTCTGGAGCGCAAAGCTTTAGGATGCACGACTTACCATTTTGAAGAACTCCCCAAACTGCAGCAGCTACGAATCGCAATTAGATATGTGTAGGAATCAGGCACCCATTTCAAGTAAAGGCAGAGACAGAGACCTGGCACATTTGAAAAGGCCCGAAAATGGGGACAGGCGCTGTTTTGGACAGCAAACAAACATTGACCCGCTAATTGCTAATACGAAATACAAAGACATTGTTGCTTGTTTTTTCATCAAAAAACTTTTTTAAAGAGAGACTTTGTCAAAAACTCTCGACTCTCGAAGCATTATTTAAATGGTAAAATACCTTTTGACAAGAAAAAAACTGAAATACAAGTATACCTTCACGCCTGAAGTACCGAAACTGTTTCTTTTGTCTTCTAGTAGAAGCTCAAGCATTGTTGCGAAAAAAAGAATTTTGCTATTTACTGCTTTTGTGCGTTTCGCTAAATTCGGATTGTCAAGTAAAAAATAACAGACATATCGGTACAAGGAAACTAAAATTGTTAACTAAATATCGCTTTTACAAGTGTACTGCGCATGCGTTACGGGTTCCGTTCTCAGTGTTTATAAACGCCGTTGTTGACGTTTTAGTCAAAGAAGCGAGCGGTTTGTCTAATAGTATAGATATACTCAGTGGATCAGCTTGGCGAGCCGATTGATGCAAGCGGTGCGATCAAATTTAGTGCACGCGTACTTGGTGGTGTCCGTATCCAATAGCAACGGAAAGGTGGCGAATCGCATGAGATCGGGCAGGCGCTCCTCCATCTCTATCAGAGCCTTCACGATGCTGGTCCACTTGGCCCCCTTGATCACCACAATGCGCCGAGGTAGAGACTTGTACAACTCAAGCTCCTTCAGAAGGATTTGCACCTACATTAATTGTAGATGTAGGATACAGTAGGGGATGTTGGATGATTATGATATCAGTATGAAAATAATGATTTCGGAGCCAAATTTAATCGCGATACAATCTTTGCTCTAACTTTAACCTCCCGTCTTGTCTCGAACAATAGCAACTGTAGTCAGGTAAAGATTTACCTTCGATCTCTATCTGATTGTGTATCTGATTTTCTCATTCAGTATTCTCCCTACTCTTCTCCTTTCCTTTCCTTCCTTTCTTCCGTTATCTTCTCCTGTATTCTCTTCTCTTCTCGATATTCTCTTCTCTTCTCGATATTCTCTTCTCTTCTCGATATTCTCTTCTCTTCTCGATATTCTCTTCTCTTTTCGATATTCTCTTCTCTTCTCGATATTCTATTCTATTCTATTCTATTCTATTCTATTCTATTCTATTCTATTCTATTCTATTCTATTCTATTCTATTCTATTCTATTCTATTCTATTCTATTCTATTATATTCTATTCTATTCTATTCTATTCTATTCTATTCTATTCTATTCTATTCTATTCTATTCTATTCTACTCTATTCTATTCTATTCTATTCTATTCTATTCTATTCTATTCTATTCTACTTTAGATCGTATTCCATTCTAATCTCTCCTCTCCTCTCATTTTCTCTCCTTTATTCTCCTCCCCATTGTCCATACCCCGCATCTGTTCATGATGACAGTAAGTCGCCGATCAGTGCCAAAGCTGTCAACCATCCTAACGAACGGAGTTAGCAACTTATCTACATCGGAGCTGTACAAGTAGATGTAGAACCAATAGTGAATTGGTAGCTCTTGGTCGCTCTGAGTCTGACGCACCAAAATCGGATTGTAGTCATGGTAGGGCATCGGACGAATATCGTCTTTGTTAATCGGCTTGTCGCCCATGTCAGCACCGGCTGTCATATTACTGACATTGCTATAGTTGTACGGGCCGCTGTCGGGCAGCTCTGGCGCATTGCTACTATTGCGAGTCGGCTCGGACATTGGGGTTCCGGCTTGCAGCGCGGCCGCGGCGGCGGAGGCTGCGGCAGCTACTCCCGATGTCGCAGTGTTATTACCAGTGAACCATGGTTTGAAGAGACTTTGAGCGTGTCGCTTAACGCTACTGCACCGAGTGCTTTGAGTCTTTTGGCTGGCAGCATCTACATGGGCTTTGCTGCGCGAACGAGTTGGAATAGTGTCATCCAGAAACTTCTGATTGAACATGGCGACGTACAGTGTATTCTCGTTGAAATTAGTGATGCTTCTATTTATTTGGGTAATTCACTTTTCTACATGTAAACCAGCTCTGTTTGTTGTCGTTCAATTTTTATGCTCGCATTCGGTTCCGTCCGTGTCCTGCCTTTTTAAGCCATAGACAATGTCAAGAAAGAAATTTTAAACAAGTCGCAGATGTTATACATTTTAACACTACTTTAAAATGTACTTGCATCGGGTCTATGAAATTTGCTTGCGAGAAGTTTGCTTGCCGAAGTTTGCTTGCGGGACTTTTGCTTGCGGAATTTTGCCTGCCGAAGTTTGCTTGCCGAGCTTTGCTTGCCGAACTTTGCTTGCCGAATTTTGCTTGCCGAATTTTGCTTGCAGGAAATTGGCTTGCTGCACATAAGCTTGCCGAAGTTTGCTTGCAGGAAATTTGCTTGCCGAACTTTGCTTGCAGGAAATTTTCTTGTGAGGTTTGCCAGCCAAAGTTTAGCGGAACCTTAAAGAAACCTATTTTTGAGCTCTTGTATTTCTAATTTTCATTTTCTAAGATTCGTGAAGTCGTCTATAGTGTTATGATTTTGTATGAGGATATGGCGGATTATTAATTACATTTTATGTACTAAAATATTATTAGTATATGCATTATCATACATTAGCATCACTGCAATTATCATACCTGCTCAATCGTGCTGAAATCAGGAACTACAAAGATTTACACTGTTACCGATCCCTATCTACCTATACTAAATCTCTAAGCATTCTATATACTACATTCTTAGAATGAAACTCTATAAGCCTAGTTTGAAAGCTCAGTGTCAAGTCAGTTTACGTCGACCCTGATAAGAATCCACTTGCAAAGCATCTGTAGTAAGTAATAATTGACTGACCAACTTTACAAGCAATCAAAACAAGCAAGCAAACAAGAAAATAATTCTGCGAGTTAAAACCTTGCGATTGTGTGATTGTAAATTTCTAGAAAGCAGACATCAAAATTTCGCAAGCAAAGTTCGGCAAGAAAAATTCCTGCAAGCAAAGCTCGGCAAGCAAACTTCGGCAGGCAAAGTTCCTGCAAGCAAACTTCAGCAAGCAAAATTCCGCAAGCAAAGTTTGGCAAGCAAAGTTCGGCAAGAAAAATTCCGCAAGCAAAGTTTGGCAAGCAAAGTTCGGCAAGCAAAATACCTGCAAGCAAAGTTCGGCAAGCAAACTTCCCGCAAGCAAACGTCGTACTCCCCCTGCATCAAGTATATAAGAATTGTATTTTGCGTGTCGATCGTCTATTAATTAATACAATGTAATACAAATTGTATAAAGTTTTACTGGCGGAGTCGTCTTGTTTACATGTAATATCGACAGTCTGTTAGGTCGCCTTAAACGCGTACATGTATACTGTTTCTTGAAGGGTCCGTGCATCGGTCTTAGTGTTGCCGACGAAGTTCTATATGGATCGGCTGCCTTAAAATGAACAATTACAAGCGGGAATACTACGTCACATGTTTATATTGAATAACACGTCAGGCTGTCTAAGATGCGGCTGCACTTGCTGACAAGGGGTGAATGTACAATACCACATTTGCACCCTATTTAATGATATGTCGAACTGACGTAACCCGGGCTGCATGAAGGCACCTTGTGCAAATCCTGGGCTCTGGCGCTAAAAGGTACAGCAACAAGATCTCGTCGGGTCCATAAGAATTGCCCGCAGACGAATTGCCCGCCGAGATTTGCCCGCCGAGATTTGCCCGCCGAGAATTGCCCGCAGTGGAATTTGCCCACGAGTGAACTGAACTGGCTAAATGCGCTGCAGGAAAAAAGAATTGCGGGCAAACCTCGGCGGAAAAAAACTCGACGGGCAACTCGTTCGCGGGCAGTTCACTCGTAAGCAAATTGCACTGCGGGCAAATCTCGACAGCAGGCCCGGGTTTGAAGGTACACGCCAGAAGCGCGGCCGCCACCAGTCACCTGTGCTGGAGTACACCAAGTAAAAACTCCCACTAGCGAGACGGGACTCCCGGCCTGTAAAGGACGAAGCTTCTTGACCCAACTGTACTAGAAATGGCCGATTAAGGGACTCTATGCGAGGCATACAAGGACAAGTCTAGTCAGTGCTGGAAACGAGGAATTTTGCATAGGGGGATCTTATAGCTGGTGAGCGGTTTTAAACTACGATTCCCTCCTGAGCCCCAAGATTCCAAGGGTCGATTGTAATAAATAACTAATAATAAACAAATAATAAATGTCTTTATCCTGGATGAGTTCGATGCAGCAGGGGATGCGGAAGTGCGGGTCGCAGGATTCTCTCGTGATTCACCTCCTACGGGGACTTATTTAGAAGTATTGTTTACTGTTATGATGATTTAAGTTCGGCTCATACTCATAGTCTGTGATCTTCCACTTTGATCCTCAGCTTCTATTCCATGCCCTGCGGCCGGCGCATTCACTACTCACATTTCATACCACAACAAAAACAACAACAAAAACAAAAGCAACAACAACAACATAATACGCAGTTAGCGTCACAGGGCGCGCTTCAAGGCCAGGTCGCGAATGAACGCCACGCCGCCGGCTGAATCCGGGGCGCCGGCGTCAGCCAGCAGGCAGTCGACGAAACGCCGAGTGCGCGCCTGCCCCTGCCGGTAGGGTGCCTGCAGCGTTAGCAGCAGCATCTCCTCCACCGGCTCTGGGCAGTACGACTCGGCGCAGATGATGTGGCCTGTCAGCTAGAGTTGCCGACGGCACAGCAGGTCGCTTAGACGGACCAGGCCGGCGCGGCGATACAAAGCCGCGTTGGTCACTTGCTCGTAGCCCATTTTGAAGGCGGCTACGCCAGCAGGCCAGCGTGCGCCGCGTC
Source organism: Macrostomum lignano (assembly GCA_002269645.1). NCBI lineage: Eukaryota > Metazoa > Platyhelminthes > Macrostomidae > Macrostomum > Macrostomum lignano. Next base: position 95,818 of record NIVC01003039.1, on the reverse strand, counting down.
AACTTGTTGCTCGTGCGACTCCGTCAGCGTCCAGTCTCGGCCGTTGTATAGCAAGGATGGTCTCGATCACGGTCAGGTAAGGCCTCGGACTGCAGGACTGCTCTCATAGAACGAAAGGCAGCCCAGACAAGCCCGCGGCGACGCCGCAAATCCTTGCGGACGTCGGGAACCAGACCTCTAAGGTAGACAAACTGCTGGCAACGCGAAAGCTCTGTCGCCTGTCCATCAGCGCTTCGGCACAAAATCGCAGCCTCGATGTCGTCCGGCGCACAGAGCACGACGGTCTTCTGCGTGTTGACCTCCAGGCCGACACTCGCCGCAACAAAAACTAAGCTTGTCCAGTTGTCGCTGGGCCCTCGACAGTTAAGAACAGCAGGGCGAGATCGTCGTACGCCGAGGCACGCTGAGGCGCCTCTCTTTTTGACGTCGACCCACGCGTCGCCGCAACAGAAAGCCGTCGTCATTTCATGGTAGGAAGAGCGGTCCGCAACACCCAGTCAAGCACCAGAACGAACAGGAACGGCGCAAGCGTATCTCCCTAAAGCACCCCGGAGGATGTCTCAAATAAGTCCGATAGCTAGGCCATCCGATGTTGAAACAGCAGCTTTCGTATCACAGTACATCGCTATGATGGCGGAAATCAGCTGCTCGATCTGGCACGTTGTACGCACGGAGCACCTTTGGGAGCACAGACCTTGACGACAGAGTCGAATGCCTTCTTGAAATCTATAAAGATAACAATCAGGAGACGCGGTCGATGGGCAGGGCTGCTTGGCATGGTGGTCGTCGGGTAGTCGCTGCGGCAGCTGCAGTCACGAACGATCAGTCCAGAGGAGACGCGTCCGGGAGTTAAAGCCTTGTAGGACCTTCGTTGGCGGCACCTCGTCTGAAAACCTGCGACTTGCGCTTGCGCTCTGGCTCGTAAAGTGTAGCAGTACACCCAAGTCTTGTCGCATGTCACGATCTCGACGACCGATTTCGACACTATATCGCTGTACTTCTGAAGCATCTGGTGGCACCAATCGACCCTGTCCCGTTTTGCTCAGGCTGCAGCAGGTGGGGCACACCTATCTATGATCAGTATGCGCAAGCCGATGTGGTCGTGAGAGTTTTAGCAATTGCCGGCGATTGGATGCCCAGGGATGCTTCGATCTCCTTGTAAATTATCTGCTTGTTAGCTTCAACCAGCTGGCGGACACGATCGAGCCACTGTGTTTCTGCATATGCATGGTGTCGTGGTACATTTAGTTGAGGTCGGCCTGTACGCGCTTCTCATCTTTCAACGAGTCTCAGCCAGGACGAAACTCACAGAACCAGTTGCTGACGGTCGCAGGCGATGGAGCAGCTTCTGTGAAGCCACTGATAGCCTTTCGTTGCACTGGCGGCAATCAAGGGACGCTGTGGTATGGTCAAAAAAATCATTATGGCACGAAGTGCTCGCGATTCGCGGTCAATTTCAGGAGCTCCGCTTTAAAGTGGGCAGAGCTGTGCTGAAGTTATCTGGCCCTAGTGGCTGAATTCTGCAAGATTATCCATCATATTCATTTATTGTCATGGAAAATGAAACACTGATAGCTGACAAACAGCGTATGGCTAAAAATGCCAAGTGGCTAAAAAAATTTGCAGTACCCCTCGTAGGTATTCGATGGTATGTACACATGCCATGTAATTTGTATTTCAATATTTTTCTGGCCTCCTCTATCAATTCATGTATTCAGTGTTCTTCCTCTTCGATCCGCTTTAGGATATGGACAATTGTCATCCTCACAAAAATACAAAATTACAGACCACGCAATAGTAATCCAGGCCAGTTCGGCACCTTGACGAAAACAATATCGAGTCGAAACAATAAAAAAACTTGCATCGCATATGTGAACATATGAACTGTTCCGCTTGGACTGCACGTGTAGTTTTGCTATGAAACTGCACTCGGTGAAATCGTGTATAAAAAGCTATTAAGAACAGATCAAGTAAAAAAATCATAAAAATTTTAATTTTAATAAGAGGCCTTCTAGTAAATTATGCTGTAGCAATTAATCATATTCATCTAAATACTTAGGATATACTTATGTTATAACAAGTTGTTATGCGTTCTTTTAAATTCAAGATATTTTCCAAGAACTATACGTAAAAAAAAAAATTGGCGCTCTTTCAAATACTATATTATTGTAAAACTCGCCGCACAGATCCCATTCTATCGAAATAATATTAATATTAAATACACTGACATATACTGGCCAAACAGGCTTCTTGCCTGAGCCAAATTACTACTACTACTACTACTACTACATGCTCAATTTGATCGGTAAAGTGTAAAAAGTTACCTAGTTGTTTGGGGAAAACGTTACCTTCAAATTGCGTTCAAAGAGCGCAATGAAATTAAAAATAATATTGTATTTCGATTTCGTTTGTCTAGTGAAAATTACAATTGCAAGTTAGAAGCTTATAGAATGGGTAAAATAAATCACAAGTCACAAGAGCATTTTTATTTTTTCATTGGGTAAGCGTGTGTAAACCCTGGGTAATTGCAGGTAAGTTTTTGGGGTAATGTCTTACCCAGCAAATAAACACTCATTTATTGGCCTCATCATCTATATTTTATGAATAATTATTCTATGATTTATGCTGCATAGGCGATAGCAAGTTATTTTCAATTTCATTGCGCTCTTTGAATTGAATGCAATTTGAAGGTAACGTTTTCGGGTAACTGGGTAACTTTTTACACTTTACCTTTGATCTGTTCCCAGTTCTGAAATTCCCAGATTGCGAGATTGATATCGTATCATTCCACGCGAATTGTGCAATCGTAATAACGTAAGATGAGAATTAAATGTAATAAAATTTTCTAAGATAAGCCCTGTTTTTGGTGTAACCCTAACACTTATATATGATATCAATCAGACGAACTTGGGAAGGGAAACAATAACAAATAAACTGCTGTTGTCTATGGCATTCAAGAGACAAGAGCCAATAAAATAGAATGGATGTACTAGGATGCAAAAAAATCGAAAATAAGCTAAACAAAAATAAGTCTCTCAGATTAGCACTCCATTCTTTTCTTTCCTACATGGTTAGGCCTATTTACAATAGCTATTAACTAACATTACGAGTTACAGCCAGTGAGCCAGAAAATGAATTAGAAGGATGACTGGAATGCAATCAATAAAATATTTCATTGAAATTTTTTTCTAAGACTAAAGCATTAAATGCAAACTGTTATAATTTTTTGGCTTCACTTTTGCCAGCAGTGGAGCAACCAGAATTTTTTTGAAAGGGGCAGATTCTAGATTGAAAAGACCAAGGCAAGAAGAGGGGCAAAGGGGCTGGCTTAGTATTTTGGCAAAAATGCACCTGGTCCCCCAACTCCCCTCTTAATTAGTTGATTTTTATCAAGTCTTCACCTAAGGACCATGAAGGGCAAATTTCCCTTCCTTATCCCCCTTAGTTGCACTTCCACTTTTGCTTGCTAGCCTTAAATTAAAACATTAATTAAAAAGGCCTATGAAACCATAAAACTAAACCATAAAAATATAATAAAATTATAAATTGTATTGTGCTCTTATAATTCTAGGCCCCTTGCCCCTAGTTGTAAATCCTAATCTGTTTTTATTTAAGCCTACTTAAAATAAGATTATTGCTTAAAATAAAAAATGGTGCCTAGTAGTTCTCAAATTGTTCATTAATTAAACTATCTTTTCAATGTTTTTCACACTTTCACCACTTAAAAAGCAGATTTTAGCATGTTTGGATATTCTTCCAAGTTTTTAAAGCAGTTTTTTTGGCTTTTTTGTCTCTACTCTGTTTCTAGCAGTTTGTAATGATATTTAATAATTATTCAAAGTTTTGAAGTTTTTTTAGATTGGTACAAAAATGCAGGAATTCTATTGTTTGATATGGCTATGGCACTGATGCTTGGGAATATCTATGGCCCAAAAGGATAAGTTGGTTAGAAACTTTGAATTTTTATATTATTCTATAATCTCTATAACAAATTGATAATGATAGTAGGATATCCAAGGAAGACCTAGAACAATTAACACTAACAAATATTAAGATGAATATTTTTACTTTTAATAATATAAGCTTTCAAATCCCTAGGGTTAGGGACTTAGCAACAGATTTTTATATTATATGTATATTGTGGTTGAGATAGTTAAAGACCATGGTTTGGAAAGCAATATGTACACCAGGATTTCCTTGTATATAATAAGGGCCTACTTGCCATTTTATAGTTTACAATAGCATATACCCTAGCATACATGACATAGTAGAAAAATTGTGTTAATTTTTTTACTATGTCAATTTTTCTACTAACAAATAACACATTTGTTGGTTCCAATGTACAAACAAGGTCTCATAATTTTTTCTGGCATTAGACCTAGTATATTCTAATATACAATCTAAACTATGAGTTGAGGATATTGTTAAAATGAATAAAACCAATAAATAGGTTGCCCAGTGTTTGCCACTATCAAAAAAGGCTAGACTACAAAGTATTCAAAAGGTTTCCACTATCTAATCTGCTGGGGAACCAACTACCTAACTTTACTTGGCCATTACTCTTATATTAAATCTTGCTAAGCAGGAAATTTTGTCACTTTATTTAATTAACAGTTATGAAAAGAAATAGGAGAGGGAAAGAAAAGAGAAAGAGAGAGAAAGAGGAAAAATGTACAAGAGAAAAAGAAAGATAAAGAAGAAAGGAAAGAGAGGAGAGGTAAGAGAAAGGAAAGAAAAAAAGAGATAAGAGAAAAGAAAGAAGTAAGAAGAGAAGAGAGGAAAGAGAGAGAAAGGGAGACAATCTGAAGAATACTATTCATAGCTGCATTCTTATAGCCATTTTAGCTATAAACAACAGGTCCTAATTTTCTATCTATAGCATTTTTGCCAAGTATTACTAGTGCAGGTAGCAATGCATTGCAAGTATAGCAAGAAAGTTATGCAGTTATAGAAAAAGGCATATAAACTTAAGCTCATTAAATGGAGCCAGAGTGACTTATATATATACAAATGATATGTCATTCTACTCATAGCGATACTAGAAAGCTAGATTAGGTAAGAAAGCAATAAGAATTGGACTTAAAAAAGAGAGAACAAGCAAGGGGATAATTAGAAACCCTACTTTATGAGCTTAAGTTGGCATTCACAACAGTCCCTAAATTATTTACAAGTCCATTTTTGTCACTTTTTGCCAAACCTGAAGATAAATAGAAATATGATATACCATCTTATAATATAGTATACTATGCTACTTAATATATTTTTATCTATTCCTATCTTATGCTAATACATTTAATGAGAAAAATGTAAGAATTTTTTTCTGGCTACTTATCTCTTAGTTATATAAGCATCCAAATGCAAAATAAAGCTATAGCTAAAATACAACCTTTTTTTATCTTGTATTCAGTAATATGATACTAAAAGTGGGGGTCAAACCTCACAAGTGGACTGAGGTTAGTTTTTGGCTTGTTTGCCTTTATCAATCAGCATAGCCTTATTATGACTTCTCCCACTACTGCTTATGTGCACTAACAATTTCTATTATGGCAGCATTTTTGGGCTATGTGAAAGATTTTATAACTCAAATCTTTATTTGTCTACTCTTCTCAGTAGTCTAAAGTGAAACTCGCAACTATAATAAGATTTTTTATCAGATATAAAAGATCATTATAATTTACATTAAAAAAATTTCCTTATTGCTATAAATAAATTCATACTTATACTATTGTAAGTAGTATGAGGTTCAGTGTTTAAATTTTGCTCTCTATAATCCAATTTGTCAGCGCAAGGCTAAAGTACTATGCCCACTGTTTTCTGATTTCTTTTTTGAACTGTTTTTGATCTTTGCACCATGTTCTTTTCTTGTCCTTTTTCTGGGTCTCTCTATAAATCTTTCCAAGTAAATGTTTCAAATCTAAGGAATCGAAAACGTGTCAGAAACGGTTTCTATATTTGTTAAGTCGCATTCAGGTCACTTATTTCGTCCTCTTCTTTCTCTCTACATTTCTCTCTCTATCTTTCTCTGTCTCTCGATTTGGCTCTTTCCGGATTGGATGCCAGAATATTTTGATGATCGCATAGCGCTGGGGCAGGCAGCACTTAACGGTGCCTTAAAAAAGAGAAAAAAACAGGCATATTCAGTCACCCGCCTTTTTGCTTAATGATATTTAGCCGCTAAATTCAGCTGCAAACTATTACTGCACAGCGGCCCTCTCGCGGTCTGTTAGTTTTAAGCAAATCGCTCAAGACAAACACGCACAAGATGGTGGAAGAAGGAGACGCTATTGCTCAGACGGAGCAGGAGCAGCCGCAAGTGTGCTCAAATTTGCTGCCTTCAAAAGAAGAAGTCCAGCTGTCTCCGCCAAATCCGCCTGACAAAGGCTACGCCTGGCTAATCGTGCTCGGCTCTTTCCTGTGCAACGCTTTAGTTGACGGCTTCTGCTTCTCGTTTGGCGTCATGCGCGACCACATCGCCACTTCCTTTGTTGGCGCGTCCGACTCTCAGCTGTCCTTTGCCGGCTCAAGCCTGACCGGCGCCTACCTGCTCATGGGTGAGTTTACAGTTACTGTTTACAGTAGTTACAGTTTACAGTAGTTATAGTTTACAGTACAGTTACAGTTTACAGTAGTCACTGTTTAGTAGTTACAGTTAACAGTATAGTTACAGTTTACAGTATAGTTACAGTTTACAGTAGTTATAGTTTACAGTATAGTTTACAGAGTTACAGTTTACAGTAGAGTTAGTTTACAGTAGAGTTACAGTTTACAGTAGAGTTAGTTTACAGTAGTTACAGTTTACAGTAGTTATAGTTTACAGTAGAGTTACAGTTTACAGTAGTCAAGTAGTCACTGTTAAGTTACAGTTACAGTTTAAAGTAGTTATAGTTTACAGTAGTTACAGTTTACAGTAGTTATAGTTACAGTAGAGTTACAGTTTACAGTAGTCACTGTTTAGCAGTTACAGTTTACAGCAAAGTTACAGTTTACATAGGAATAGAGCAAAATAGGTTTACAGAGGAAAGTTCCATGGAGAGAAGAATTCCACGATGAGGAGATTTCCATGAAAAGGAGAATTCAATGGAGAGTACTTATCTTAAAGAACAGTTGATTTTTTTCGATTTGTGAAGTGTTTTTTAGCCTTATGTCAGCAATTTTTCGGAATTTATGTTTAAATATGAATAATCGGTTTATGTAGATTCAAGGGTAAATAACACCAAGCTCAAGCCTTTGTTTTTGAACTAATGCAGATATTCTATTTCTAGCTGCATTTGTGCTTGAAAAAAGCAAGTTTTTAAGCAGTGTGGCAATTTATGATTTTAATATTTGTTTTTTCTTCTAAATGTACGAGTATAATGGAGGCGCTACTTGGATGGTAGGAAATGCAGCGTGACATTTCCAGCAGTGTGCGCAGATATAGTTGCTGTGCAGGAGTCGGTACTAGTGAGGAGATGAAAAAACTAGCAAACTGTGTCGCACGCAGTGCCTGCACCGCACTCTAAAGAACATGAACTGAAACTGTACCCAAGAACCATTTTCCTGGCTGAATATTTTTCTTCACTTTTATTCGTATTTGTCTATGAAAACGGGTGCGAGTTAGGAGCACCTTGGCATACGGATTCTGGTGCTTAGTTAGGTAAAAATATTTTTGACCTCATCTGTCCGGGCTTTTATAAACTCATAAAATTAGTCTATAAGTAAGTACGTACAGTAAGCGAATGGGAACTAGATCATTCTATTAATGGGAGCTAGATCATTCTATGAATGGGAGCTAGATCATTCTATGAATAGGAGCTAGATCATTCTATGAATAGGAGCTAGATCATTCTATGAATAGGAGCTAGATCATTCTATGAATGGGAGCTAGATCATTCTATGAATAGGAGCTAGATCATTCTATGAATGGGAGCTAGATCATTCTATGAATGGGAACTAGATAATTCTATGAATGGGAACTAGATCATTCTATGAATGGGAGCTAGATCATTCTATGAATGGGAGCTAGATCATTCTATGAATAGGAGCTAGATCATTCTATGAATAGGAGCTAGATCATTCTATGAATAGGAGCTAGATCATTCTATGAATAGGAGCTAGATCATTCTATGAATAGGAGCTAGATCATTCTATGAATGGGAGCTAGATCATTCTATGAATAGGAGCTAGATCATTCTATGAATGGGAGCTAGATCATTCTATGAATGGGAACTAGATCATTCTATGAATGGGAACTAGATCATTCTATGAATGGGAACTAGATCATTCTATGAATGGGAGCTAGATCATTCTATGAATGGGAGCTAGATTATTCTATGAATGGGAGCTAGATCATTCTATGAATGGGAACTAGATCATTCTATGAATGGGAACTAGATCATTCTATGAATGGGAACTAGATCATTCTATGAATGGGAACTAGATCATTCTATGAATGGGAGCTAGATCTTTCTATGAATAGGAGCTAGATCATTCTATGAATGGGAGCTAGATCATTCTATGAATGGGAGCTAGATCATTCTATGAATGGGAACTAGATCATTCTATGAATGGAAACTAGATCATTCTATGAATGGAAACTAGATCATTCTATGAATGGGAACTAGATCATTCTATGAATGGGAGCTAGATCATTCTATGAATGCGAACTAGATCATTCTATGAATGGGAGCTAGATCATTCTATGAATGGGAACTAGATCATTCTATGAATGGGAATTAAGATCATTGTTATTGAATAATTGTAAGAATAAGAAGTACATATGAATGCTTGCTCCTTTCTCACCCGCAGGTCCCATCAGCTCGGCTCTGGCAAACACATTTGGCTCCAGGCCAGTGGTTATGGCTGGCTCAGTATTGGCCTGCTTGTCATTCTTCATAGCCTCTTATCTTACAAATTTCTACGCATTTGTTGTTATATTTGGGGTACTAGGAGGTGAGTTATAAAGATAAGTGTATTTTTTAATTAAAATTTCCATAAATTGATGCATGTTGATGGGTAAACGTCGGTACACGCATACTATCTGTTGACACCTGTCAGTAATGTAATAATGATTATTATATCAATAAAATCAGTTTACAATCATTAAAACTTTTGGTTTAGTATAGAAATTACATTAACATCAACATTAAAATTACATTAGAATTCAATTTGGTGTGGGGCTGTTATGCTACGGCTTGCAGACTGCATGGAGGCTTTCCAGTCAGTCTGTGTACAGACTGTGAAGACATGTTTTGCTACCATATCCAAATTAAGTTATAGTTAGCTAAGTATCGCATTGCAACTCCAGGTAACTTTATAGGCTGACTTATTTGATAAACATCAGTTCTGCTTTTCAACATTTCACGGTTGGCAGCGCGCTAGTGGCCTCTTGGGCTGCACCTTTATAAGAAATGTTTAGTGCCACGTCTATCATATCGCAGCATTTTGCATACGGCCAACCGTAAACTCTTAGACAGTTCAATTTGTCCAACTAAAACGTAATCAATTGCGTAATTTTTTGTTGTTGCTTAATATGGCCGAATTAAGAGGTTAAGCTGGCCTGTTAGTGGGCTGAAAAAAGTTCTACTCGAACTTTATTAACCTGTCATCTGTTAGTGTAATAGTAATTATCTATTGTTGTTGGGAAATCTATTCCCTTCATCCAGTCTCTCTGGCGTCCCACCCCTTCTACCGCCCTCTACTGCCATATCCCGCCCTCTCTCGCCCTCTATTGCCATCTTCCGCCCTCTCTTCCGCCCTCCTCTACTGCCATCTCCCGCCCTCTCCCGCTCTCTATTGCCATCTTCCGCCCTCTCTTCCGCCCTCTACTGCCATCTTCCGCCCTCTACTGTCATCTTCCGCCCTCTCTGTCGCCCCCTACTGCCATCTTCCGCCCTCTCTTCCGCCCTCTACTGCCATCTCCCGCCCTCTATTGCCATTTTCCGCCCTCTCTTCCGCCCTCCTCTACTGCCATCTTCCGCCCTCTACTGTCATCTTCCGCCCTCTCTGTCGCCCCCTACTGCCATCTTCCGCCCTCTCTTCCGCCCTCTACTGCCATCTTCCGCCCTCTCTGCTGCCCTCTACTGCCATCTTCTGACCTCTACTGCCATCTTCTTCCCTCTCTTCCGCCCTCTACTGCCATCTTCCGCCCTCTCTGCTGCCCTCTACTGCCATCTTCTGACCTCTACTGCCATCTTCTTCCCTCTCTTCCGCCCTCTACTGCCATCTTCCGCCCTCTCTGCTGCCCTCTATTGCCATCTTCCGCCCTCTCTACCGCCCTCTACTTTTATCTTCCGCCCTTTCTCCTGCCATCTTCCGCCCTCTCTGCCGCCCTCTACTGCCATCTTCCGCCCTTTCTCCTGCCATCTACTGCCATATTCCGCCCTCTCTACCGCCCTCTACTTTCATCTTCCGCCCTTTCTTCTGCCATCTTCCGCCCTCTCTACCGCCATCTACTGCCATCTTCCGCCCTCTCTACCGTCCTCTACTTTCATATTCCGCCCTTTCTCCTGCCATCTTCCGCCCTCTCTACCGCCCTCTACTGCTATCTCCCTCCTCTCTATCAGCCTCTGCCTCTCCTACCCCCTCTCACTCTGTCCCGCCCCCCTCTCGCAGGTATCAGCTTCGGCCTAGTGTACCTGCCCGCCGTGGTCACCGTTGGCTTCTGGTTCGAAAGTCGGCGAGCTTTCGCCACCGGCATCGCCGTGTGCGGCAGCGGCATCGGCACCGCAATATTTTCGGTGCTAATCGATCGGACAATTGAGCACTTCTCTTGGCGCGGTACGCTTATGATCCTGTCGGCACTGGTGCTTAACTGCGCCCTAGCCGGCAGCTTCATGATGCCGTTGGAGCGCTACTACGAAATTTTAAGTCTGAGAGAGAAGCGCCGCATCGCTAAGGGGAAGCCTCGGGTGAAAGGCAATATAATGAAGAAATTGATTGAGAATAAGAAGCGAGAGCGGAATGTTAGTCAGGTGAGTTTGAAGAATGATAGTCCGTTTTTTCATTAGCGGCTTCCACTTATGAATATATATTTTTTTCTAAGACTTTGAATTAGTTCTGTGTGGTAGGATATTTGTGTTTCTAGGAATCTCTGTGGTAGGATATTTGTGTTTCTAGTGGTTGTCTTGGTGGTTAGAACGTCGACTCACGACTTGAAGGTCGGGGGTTCGATTTCTGATCCCACTGGAACAGTTGGTGTCCTTGAAAAAGACACTTAACTCTGCATTGCTTCAGTTCATCTAGCTGTAAAATGGGTGCCAGCATTAGCCGGGGTACGAGGGTGTGTGTAATTGAGGGTGTGTGTGGCGACCGCCCAGTCCATGGACTGAACAGCCGTACGCAGCCTTCAGATGCGCCGCGCAATAGCTGCGGCTGAGCTGTCGGTTGCACGTCTGGCCTAATTGGGGCAGGTGTAATCAATAATTATTATTATTCTTATAGTAAAAAGACTATTGGAGTATTGGTTATATTTATTTCTAGGAATTAGTATATTCGGATATTTACGTTGCTAGGAAACAGACTTTGTTATCATCGTGTTTCTAGGAACAGTCTATTGGTTATATTCGTGTTTCTAGGAACACAGTCTATTGGCTGTATTCGTGTTTCTAGGAACACAGTCTATTGGCTGTATTCGTGTTTCTAGGAACACAGTCTATTGGCTGTATTCGTGTTTCTAGGAACACAGTCTATTGGCTGTATTCGTGTTTCTAGGAACACAGTCTATTGGCTGTATTCGTGTTTCTAGGAAACAGACTCTTGGTATTATTGTTTCCAGGAAACAACAAATTGGGTATAATAGTGTTTCTATGAAACAGCCTATTGGCATAATTGCTTTCTAGGAATCGCCTTTGGCATAACTATTTTTGGACTTATCGCAAATATCCGTACATCGTTACCAAGCATTCGAATATAGATAGCAGTAATCCCAATTGCATCACTCCGGACTCCCCCAGGGCTCCCTAAATGGCTGGATCATCACCACGGCTAATCGGGTTGAGCCGCCGCCGCCCGACTTCGACGACCAGCCAGTGATGAGCTCGGACGCGCTGCACCGCATCGCCGAGACCGTCCTGCGCAGGAAGACCAACGCCTCTCGCCGCCTTGCCAATCGCAGCAGCGCAGCCTTGAACGACTCGAATGCCGCCGCCGCAGCCGCCGCGGCGAACTCAGCGGCCGCGGCTACCGCGGCAACGAATAATTCAGCCGCCACCGCTGCTGCGACCCCTGGCAACGCCGCCGCAATGAAGAGCAGCGTGCCGCAGCTCGTACGCGACTATTCGCAAAGTCAGACGTCTTTGAATAATTCGCCGTCCATGGAGCAGCCGCAGCGGCAGCAGCAGTTATCGGTCAGCTCGGAGCCGCAATCGCCCGAGCACTCCAGATTCGTTTCCGGAGTGGATTTGCACCGGTGCTCAACTGGTCCGGACGATGTTGCTGGGCAACACCAGCTGGCTGTCACGGAGGAAGTTCGAGAAGCTATAACAAAATCTGTGCTCAGAGAGATGCTCAGGCCTATGAATAGGAAGGACGTATTCCATAGCGGCTCCCTGCACCAGTTGAATGAGTACACCAGGAGCAAGATGAGCGTGGCTGGCACTAGAGAGTATTATCGATCGGTCACTAGCATTCCGCCAGATGCCGGTAGGCCTGCCGCTCCGGCCAAGTCCGCTATTAAGCAGATGCTGGATGTGTCAATACTGAAGTCTCCAACATTCTGTCTGCTGCTGGTGTCTTCCGTGCTCACTATGCTCGGTGAGATTGGAGGGTCTATGTTCGATATTTCGAAATTTCAAATGTTTCCAAATCTATTCCGAATCTTTCCGAATATATTCCGAATCTATTGCGAATCTATTCCGAATATTTCCAAATCTATTCCGAATATTTCCAAATCTATTCCGAATATTTCCGAATCTATTCCGAATATTTCCGAATCTATTCCGAATATTTCCAAATCTATTCCGAATATTTCCGAATCTATTCCGAATATTTCCGAATCTATTCCGACTATTTCCGAATCTATTCCGAATCTATTCCGAATATTTCCAAATCTATTCCGAATATTTCCGAATCTATTCCGAATCTATTCCGAATCTTTTGCGAATCTATTCCGAATCCATTCCGAATCTATTCCGAATATATTCCGAATCTATTCCGAATCTATTGCGAATCTATTCCGAATCTATTGCGAATCTATTTATTCCGAATCTATTGCGAATCTATTCCAAATATTTCCGAATTTATTCCGAATCTATTGCGAATATATTGCGAATCTATTGCGAATCTATTCCGAATCTATTCCGAATCTATTCCGAATCTATTCCGAATCTATTTCGAATCTATTGCGAATCTATTCCGAATCTTTTGCGAATCTATTCCGAATCCATTCCGAATCCATTCCGAATCTATTCCGAATATATTCCGAATCTATTGCGAATCCATTCTGAATATTTCCGAATCTATTCCGAATCTATTGCGAATCTATTTATTCCGAATCTATTGCGAATCTATTCCAAATATTTCCGAATTTATTCCGAATCTATTGCGAATATATTGCGAATCTATTGCGAATCTATTCCGAATCTATTCCGAATCTATTCCGAATCTATTTCGAATCTATTGCGAATCTATTCCGAATATTTCCAAATCTATTTCGAATATTTCCGAATCTATTTCGAATCTATTGTGAATATTTCTTATCCATTTCAAGTACTTCCAACTCCCCAGACTAGTCTAACATACTCATACTATACTACTATCGCTTATTTAACACAGGCTTCCTTCAGTTCTACCAGTTTATCAAGGGCTACGCAATGAAACGCGGTATTCCGCACAACGACGCTACGCTACTTGTTACGCTAATTGGCGTTGCGAACACTGTCGGACGAATCGTTGCAGGTGGGCTCAGATCAGATTGTGAAGTACCTAAAATATAAGATCCCAAGTCCCAGAAGTAGCCAGTCCCTGAAGTCCCAGATCCCAGCAAGAAGCAGCCAGTCCCTGAAGTCCCAGATCCCAGCAAGAAGCAGCCAGTCCTGAAGTCCCAGATCCCAGCAATAAGTAGCCAGTACTTGAAGTCCCAGATCCCAGCGAGAAGCAGCCAGTCCCTGAAGTCCCAGATCCCAGCAAGAAGTAGCCAGTCCCTGAAGTCCCAGATCCCAGCATCGCCCTATTATTTCCAGGCTGGGCCTCGGATCGCTCTTGGGCGGACGCGCTGTGGATAAACAACCTGGCACTGATTGGCGCCGGTCTGGCCACGGCTTTCATTCCGTTCTGTCACACATTGGAGCCAATGATTGGTTGCGCCTGTTGCTACGGACTATTTATCGGTGCGTATCTGTGCATGCTCTTCTCAGTGCGGCTTGATTGAATGACATACTATTGGCATACTATTTTGCGGGTGTCTTGGAATATATTAAATATTAGACAACATGATAGCTTACCTTGATAAACAGAAAAATCTAACATACTTTGATCGGTGAATATTAGACAGCCTGGCATACTTTGATAGATGTACATCAGATAGTCTGACATACTTTTATAGATGTACATTAGACAGTCTGACATACTTTGATCGATGTACATTAGACAGTCTGACATACTTTTATGGATGAACATTAGACAGTCTGACATACTTTGATAGATGAACATTAGACAGTCTGACATACTTTGATAGATGAACATTAGACAGTCTGACATACTTTGATAGATTAACATTAGACAGTCTGACATACTTTGATAGATGAACATTAGACAGTCTGACATACTTTGATAGATGAACATTAGACAGTCTGACATACTTTGATAGATGAACATTAGACAGTCTGACATACTTTGATAGATGAACATTAGACAGTCTGACGTACTTTGATAGATGAACATTAGACAGTCTGATATACTTTGATCGATGAAAATTGGACAGTCTGACATACTTTATCAGCCCCCAATTACGTGCACTAAGCCCCAGGTGAATTCGGCTGCGCATGGAAACGAAACCGGGTATTAAAAATGCCTCAAATTATCATTGCATAATTTTTTTGCAACTCTTCAAATTTTCTTACAGCTGCCTGGGTGTCGCTGCGCACCATCCTGGTGGTGGAGCTGATGGGCCTGGACCGCCTGACCAATGCCTACGGCCTGCTGCTGCTGTTCCAAGGCGTCGGCATCGTTGTCGGACCGCCGCTCGGCTCGGCGATCGACCAGCTGGATCCGACGCCGAACTATTCGCTGAGCTTCTACCTGGCCGGCTGCTTTCTGATTCTGTCCGGCCTGCTCGGCGTGCCGCTTCGCCGCCTCAGCCAGTGGGAGGAGCGGCGCGAAGAGCTGCGTAGGAGCCGCGGTCGGAACCGACAACGGACGGCTACGTCTGGCAGCGGCGGTGGTTCCGGCGTAGCTTCCGCCATCGGCAGTCGCCAGCTGCCTATGCTGGCCATCGGCGGGGATACTTTCGAATTTTCGGCGCCGCAGACTCCGCAGATGGCGCCGGCCACTGCCGCTCAGTCGGCTGTCGAGCTGCCAACTTATCAGGATCAGTTCCCTGCCGCTGCCGCTGCCGCTGCCGGCGCGTCTTCGACAGCGGCTGCTGCTGCTGCTTCTGACGAGCAGGAAACTGCGGAGGCCGAGTTCGAGAGCCGAATCTGAGCTGCGGTCGAGGGGCTCATCGGATTTATATTTTTTATTGTTTGTTTGTTTGTTACCCGCAGGTGGAGCAATAAAATTGGTGATAATTATGGCCTGCTCACAGGTGAAGCTATAAAATTAGTGATAATTATGGCCTGCTCACAGGTAAAGCTATAAAATTGGTGATAATTATGGCCTGTCCACAGGTGGAGCTATAAAATTGATGATAATTATGGTCTGCTCACAGGTAAAGCTATAAAATTGGTGATAATTGTGGCCTGTCCACAGGTGGAGCTATAAAATAGGTAATAATTATGGCCTGCTCACAGGTGGAGCTATAAAATTGGTGATAATTATGGCCTGCTCACGGGTGGAGCTATAAAATAGGTGATAATTATGGCCTGCTCACGGGTGGAGCTATAAAATAGGTGATAATTATGGCCTGCTCACGGGTGGAGCTATAAAATAGGTGATAATTATGGCCTGCTCACGGGTGGAGCTATAAAATAGGTGATAATTATGGCCTGTCCACAGCTGGGGTTATAAAATAGGTGATAATTATGGCCTGCTCACGGGTGGAGCTATAAAATAGGTGATAATTATGGCCTGCTCACGGGTGGAGCTATAAAATAGGTGATAATTATGGCCTGTCCACAGCTGGGGTTATAAAATAGGTGATAATTATGGCCTGCTCACGGGTGGAGCTATAAAATAGGTGATAATTATGGCCTGCTCACGGGTGGAGCTATAAAATAGGTGATAATTATGGCCTGTCCACAGCTGGGGTTATAAAATAGGTGATAATTATGGCCTGCTCACGGGTGGAGCTATAAAATAGGTGATAATTATGGCCTGCTCACGGGTGGAGCTATAAAATAGGTGATAATTATGGCCTGTCCACAGCTGGGGTTATAAAATAGGTGATAATTATGGCCTGCTCACGGGTGGAGCTATAAAATTGGTGATAATTATGGCCTGCTCACAGGTGGAGCTATAAAATAGGTAATAATTATGGCCTGCTCACGGGTGGAGCTATAAAATAGGTAATAATTATGGCCTGCTCACGGGTGGAGCTATAAAATAGGTAATAATTATGGCCTGTCCACAGCTGGGGTTATAAAATTGGTGATTATATGGCCTGTCCACAGGTGGAGCTATAAAATTGGTGATAATTATGGCCTGCT
This sequence comes from Macrostomum lignano, assembly GCA_002269645.1. Classification (NCBI taxonomy): domain Eukaryota; kingdom Metazoa; phylum Platyhelminthes; family Macrostomidae; genus Macrostomum; species Macrostomum lignano. Next base: position 79,040 of record NIVC01003039.1, on the reverse strand, counting down.
CACAGGTGGAGCTATAAAATTGGTGATAATTATGGCCTGTCCACATGTGAAGCTATAAAATAGTGATAATTATGACCTACTCACAGATAGAGCTATTGATAAGTTATTAGGACTTTCATATTTAAAGGTAATAGCTAAAACACAGGTAGTTATCTATAAAAATAGAAATGAAAATAAGAAATATTTACTGTGGTAAAAATATACTCGTAGATCAATATAAAAAGAAGCTATTAAGCTTTGATGTGAAAATTGACCTTTACTTATATACTTGTAACTTGGTTTTCCACGTTGTTGTTGCTTTCCCAATATTGTTTTGTTATATAAACGATTGCTTTTTTTTACCAATGTAGGCCTGCTTGCTTTTGTTTTTCAGTGCTAAACTCAGAACACACGCGGGCATATTTCGCTTTGCAAATGAATTTTATTTTCATTACGAATGTGTAAACTAAAATACTAATATGCAGCCGTAGCCCAATGCACAGCATCTGTTATTGTTAAACCTGGCACGAATCATTTCGCTCTGACCTCGTACGAGCACACTTACTGTCGTACACATGTTTCTGCTGCTTCTAAATGCACTTTTGATATTTTTTAAATATGCTTCATGTTTCATGCGCATTGCGAAATAAACTCTTCAAATTAGTGTGTTTTTTAGCTTGCGGTATACTGTACTTTAATAATCGTTTTTTAAAATTGGAATATGCTACTTTCCTGCTCGGTAGCTAAGTAGTGTGACTCGCCTTCTCTGAAGCTTTCTAAGCATCGGTGCTTTAACTAATTAAACGTACTAAAATGATTGATTGGCTAATTGTATTACTGAGAAGCCAAGGCGCCATTTATTTATTAATTTCACTAATCAGCTCTAATGACCTACTCTTTCTTAGCTATTCTCAATAAGCAGTTGATTTACCTGCTTAGTTTTCACACTCGGGTGTTTCAGTAATCTCTGTACACATGCTACTTACTAGTAATAAATTGAAAAGCTTTACCTCTTTTCCTTTTATCTATGGTGAGTGTTTTTTCCGCTTCTGTATTCCATCCTGCCTACTTAAAGTACACAGTTTAGCGCAATAGCTATTTATATTTTGTCTATTATAAACCGAAATTCAAATGGTTGTTGGTGATTGATTGATTTGGGTTTTAACAGGTCTGCGATCTGGCAAAAGTACTTTCTTCTCTTATCCATTTTTACCTGTATTTACGGTAGTGTTCATTATGGAATCTCATCCGCACTCTATCTAGTCAGTAGTCGCTTGTGTTTGTTCAGGTTTCATCTCTATACGTCTATCTTTGAACTGTGGTTTTAAGATGGAATTTTCTCAATTTTAATAAACACTCCTTCTCAGATTTGATGGAAAAACAGTTTCTAGTATTTGAAACTTACCTTGAGCTTCTTGATCATGCGCGTGCTCATGCTTATAATTTTTATTAAAGTACGTTTTGTCCATTCGTTTGTCTGTTTTACCTGTACCTGTAGACACTAGTAATTTTTTAAAATTGCAGTCAGACTTGCAGCACAGTGTGTGCGTGTATGATTCTTTTAAATATAAGTAGTATAAATTATTTTACTGTTTTGTCTCCATCATTTATTGAAACATTCATTGATTGTACGAACAAAGTTTTACCAAATAATATTCATATATTTAATATAATAATATAAACAATTTTCAGTTGCTCATCGCTGCCAATTCGTCGCTTTTTCATGGCCTTTGAGCGTTTCGTCTTATTGCATTGCTGAGTTTTTGTTTAATTAACATTTGTCGCTAATATTTGCTAGTTTATCAGAAACAACGACTAGCATTTTCATTTCAATAAATTTAGTGATGCCCGCCGCACAGTAGCCATTCTAAACCGGTCCAATCACCCCGCCTCAGCCACCAATTACCCCATTACCGTCTCAATGTACACTTGGTTATTCTAAACCGGTCCATTGAACCCCTGCCTCAACCACCCACCACACCATTCTCATCTCAATGTACACTTGGCTATGATCTAAACCCACTTCACCTCATCCTCAGCCCACCCACCACCCCATCTCCGTCTGAATCTACACTTGGCTATTCTAAACCGATCCATTGAACCCCTGCCTCAGCCACCCACCACCCCATCTCCGTCTCTATGTACACTTGGCCATTCGAATCCACTTAAGGTTAGTCTTAGCCCACCCACCACCCCATTCCCGTCTCAATATACACTTGGCCATTCTAAACCGATCCATTGAACCCCTGCCTCAGCCACCCACCACCCCATCTCCGTCTCTATGTACACTTGGCAATTCGAATCCACTCAAGGTTAGTCTTAGCCCACCCACCACCCCATTCCCGTCTCAATATACACTTGGCCATTCTAAACTGGTCTATTGAAACCTGCCTCAGCCACCACCACCCCGTCTCCGTCTCTATGTACACTTGGCCATTCGAATCCACTCAAGGTTAGTCTTAGCCCACCCACCACCCCATCTCTGTCTCAATGCACACTTGGCCTACTCTGAATGTGCACTTTTATTAAAGGTATTATCTAATGATAATTCCAAAACAGGTTCTGAATGAGCCTAGCAAGTAACCATCCATTTTTTAATTAATTTTCCTGCTTTCATGCCTCAGTTGCGTTCGCTACTCGGAGACGCAAATTCTATTATATTACTGTTAGGCATTGAAAAGCATTGGATAAATAATTGAAAAATGTCTTACAGTGTTAGCCAGGTATCAGCTCTATCAGTTGTTCTGCCCGCATCGGCTTTGGCAATCTGTGTCACCTACTCGGTTGCTTATCACTCGGATCACAGTTTGGCCACGCACTGTCAGGTGAGATTTATTTCTATTGACTGTCAGTTGGTTAGGAGAACCGTAGTTGTATGCTTTTTTAACTTTGTTAAAACTTTAGCCGATTATTGTAGGGTTTCTGTGCCAAATTTGTTTTTATACTTAATATTAATGTAGCTGATAATCGATATGTAGCTGATAATCTATATGTAGCTGATAATCGATATGTAGCTGATCAATATGTAAAATTTTTCGAAAAAAAATCGATAATTAATCAATATGTAGCTAATTATTTATGTGTATATAATTATCGACATGTTGCTGATCATCGATATAAAGCTAATTATCGATACGTAGATTATTATCGGTAGGTAGCTGATTATCGATAAGTAGCTGATTATCAGTCAGTAAAGAATAATCGATCTGTAGATGATTAATATCGATATTTAAATAATCTTAGATATGCCGTTTTTGTTATTTGACATGTCGCAGTTTTCATATGTAATAACTTAATAAGCTATCGTTGATTGCATATCTATCTACTATCGCAGCTGACTGATTACTGCCAATTACAGACCGCCAATTACCTGCCATCAATCAGCGCTGCAGTCGGTGAGACCAGGCCCGAGAAGCAGATCTGGTCCCTGTTCCTCACCGTTAGCTGCGCCCTTCGACTCATCCTGGCCATGGCCTATTATCAGGAAATTCGCGGCCGCCTCCGGCGCGACCAGGACTGCTGTTTGACTGGCGGTCATTTTGCTGTCAACTGCTTGGAATTGGCCGCTCTGTTCGGCCTGTCTGTTGTGTCTTCGTCTGATAATTTTCGTGAGTTTCATAACTTGGTGTCCTTGTGTCCTCTACAGGTGTCTTTTGATGGCCTCTGCATGTGTCTTTTGATGGCCTCTGCAGGTGTCTTTTGATGGCCTCTGCAGGTGTCTTTTGATGGCCTCTGCAGGTGTCTTTTGATGGCCTCTGCAGGTATCTTTTGATGGCCTCTGCAGGTGTCTTTTGATGGCCTCTGCAGGTATCTTTTGATGGCCTCTGCAGGTGTCTTTTGATGGCCTCTGCAGGTGTCTTTTGATGGCCTCTGCAGGTGTCTTTTGATGGCCTCTGCAGGTGTCTTTTGATGGCCTCTGCAGGTGTCTTTTGATGGCCTCTGCAGGTATCTTTTGATGGCCTCTGCAGGTGTCTTTTGATGGCCTCTGCAGGTATCTTTTGATGGCCTCTGCAGGTGTCTTTTGATGGCCTCTGCATGTGTCTTTTGATGGCCTCTGCAGGTGTCTTTTGCTGGCTTCTGAATGTGTCTATTGATGGCTTCTGAATGCGTCTATTGATGGCTTCTGAATGTGTCTATTGATGGCTTCTGAATGTGTCTATTGATGGCTTCTGAATGCGTCTATTGAAGGCTTCTGAATGTGTCTATTGATGGCTTCTGAATGCGTCTATTGATGGCTTCTGAATGCGTCTATTGATGGCTTTTGAATGTGTCTATTGATGGCTTCTGAATGCGTCTATTGATGGCTTTTGAATGTGTCTATTGATGGCTTCTGAATGTGTCTATTGATGGCTTCTGAATGCGTCTATTGATGGCTTCTGAATGCGTCTATTGATGGCTTTCGAATGTGTCTATTGATGGCCTCTGTGTGTCCTTTGGAGATAACCCATGTGTCCGTTAGAAGCAACGGTGTGTGTCCTTTGTTGCCCGTGTGTGTCCTTTGGTGCCCACTAGCCATAGTGCTGCCCCAATTGAGGTCCTTAAGCTTCAGTCCTTTCGGCAGTACCTCGGATTAACTATTCTCCTGCCATATGCTCATTTCAGCCATCCATCGCAACTGTTTCGCCATATTCCTGATATCTTCATCTGTGTACATGCTGCTGCACTTGAGAGTCTGCTGCCGACTGCGGAGTCGACAGAAGCTGACAGATCGACAGCTGATTTCCACTCGAGTGCGTCTGCGTGCTTCGGCCGCGTGCTAATTGTACTTTTGTAGCCCAGGCAGCGGGTGAAATAGAGACAGGCGGATGGTAGGGAAGAGATAGGCAGATAATAAGGGAGAGACAGGCAGGGGTAGGGGAGAGACAGAGAGTAGAGAGACAGGCAGAGAGGTAGGGAAGAGACAGGCAGAGAGGTAGGGTAGAGACAGGCAGAAGGTAGGGGAGAGACAGGCAGAGGGTAGGGGAGAGACAGGCAGAGGGTAGGGGAGAGACAGGCAGAGGGTAGGGGAGAGACAGGCAGAGGGTAGGGGAGAGACAGGCAGAGGGTAGGGGAGAGACAGGCAGAGGGTAGGGTAGAGACAGGCAGAGGGTAGGGGAGAGACAGGCAGAGGGTAGGGGAGAGACAGGCAGAGGGTAGGGGAGAGACAGGCAGAGGGTAGGGGAGAGACAGGCAGAGGGTAGATAAGAGAAAAGCAATTCGGATTTCACAGTTGCTGTCAACAGACTAAGCCTAAATATATCAAATTTGTCACGAATTCATGTCCGCAGTCGTTTTATATCAAGTTGATCAGCTTTGGCGTTTACTGTCTGAGCACGGCTCTGGCTGTGTACTTTTATATGCGACATCAGGCGCTGTGCGAACGGCTTAGTAAGCGGATTTATTATCAGTTTTTTAAACTAAAATCGTTTTAGATAAATTTTTAGTGTCAACAAAGGCAATTATTTTTCTGCAAAAATTTCAGTGTACACCTATTTTGCCGCCTCCGAATACATAGTGGTGTACATGAACATACTGTTTCATTCTACTTCTTATTTTGATTTGAGTCATTTATCTGTTGGACTGGTATTGGATCGTTGGTCGAATTGCGTCACAGCTTCCTTTAATGAAGCTGATTATGCCTTTGAGCATTCTCGGTAAGTGCTTTTCATAGCTGTTGCATTTAATTTGATGCTGTTTTGTTGGCACCATTAGTTTTTAAATGTTTATTAATCATTTGATTTACGTACCGCCTACTGTTAGTAAGCTGATTATAATATATTTTTAAACATTGCCAAATTTAAACAGAAATAGTTTAGACCACAGATACTAAAATAACTAGATGGACCGACCACTTACTTAGTAAAACTGCTTTCTACTTTCTGATCAGTAGCAAAGAAAAATACATAAGCTATTCTATAGAAATAAAGGCAGCTGCAATGACTTTAACAAGTTTAGAAGCCCAAGCTTGCAGGCGTAAACGACTCGCTAAACAACAATAATCTACATTAGCCAGTCCACTGAAATGTACATGGCAACTTTAGGTTAGAATTCTGAGAAAGGCAATAAAACTTGGGCGAAGCGGGGGGGGGGTAAGAGCCAATAAATGAGCCTTTTGGCTATAAAAAAACATTAAAATGCTTACTTTTCGTAAGCTTGCTACTGAACTGAAAGTAGCTTACACGCAAATATTTTTGTTATTTTAGTATCTTTGGTTTAGACTGAAAAGTTTAATGGAAAATTAATCAAACTTACTGTTTTTTGTTTTGCTTTTATGCTCGTAGCTACTAATAGTACTAACTAATAATATAATTGTTGAGTTTCGGTGCTTTTTTAATCCAATAACATATTTATTAATTAACCCATGCTTTCAGTGTCCGCTCATATCGTTAGGAGTTTAATGCTCAGAAACCAACTAGTAGATACGTTTTGTCTATTATAGGTACTTATTTCTATTCATCGCTTCGTTGAAAATAAACGCCGAGTCACCCCAAACCAGTTTAGACGCACTTTTACACACCAGCAACAGGTAACTGTTTTTCTCTATTAGATTTTCAATTAGACAGTGACTTCTTTCTATCCGTCTTCGGTGCACTCTTTGCCTTTGAAGTTTCCAGTTACTTTTAATTGCTCTCAGAAATGCAACTGGTTTTGCTGTGCACAAACTTTTTAGTCAAATTTAGGTATACAGTGCCAGACTATGGACAATACTGGCTGTGCGTATAGCTCTGTGAGTTCCAGGTGTGCTAGGATATGAGCTCTGTGAGTTCCAGGTGTGCTAGGATATGAGCTCTGTGAGTGCCAGGTGTGCTAGGATATGAGCTCTGTGAGTTCCAGGTGTGCTAGGATATGAGCTCTGTGAGTTCCAGGTGTGCTAGGATATGAACTCTGTGAGTTCCAGGTGTGCTAGGATATGAGCTCTGTAAGTTCCAGGTGTGCTAGGATATGAGCTCTGTGAGTGCCAGGTGTGCTAGGATATGAGTTCTGTGAGTGCCAGGTGTGCTAGGATATGAGCTCTGTGAGTTCCAGGTGTGCTAGGATATGAGCTCTGTAAGTTCCAGGTGTGCTAGGATATGAGCTCTGTGAGTTCCAGGTGTGCTAGGATATGAGCTCTGTAAGTTCCAGGTGTGCTAGGATATGAGCTCTGTGAGTGCCAGGTGTGCTAGGATATGAGTTCTGTGAGTTCCAGGTGTGCTAGGATATGAGCTCTGTGAGTTCCAGGTGTGCTAGGATATGAGCTCTGTGAGATCCAGGTGTGCTAGGATATGAGTTCTGTGAGTTCCAGGTGTGCTAGGATATGAGCTCTGTGAGTGCCAGGTGTGCTAGGATATGAGTTCTGTGAGTTCCAGGTGTGCTAGGATATGAGCTCTGTAAGTTCCAGGTGTGCTAGGATATGAGTTCTGTGAGTTCCAGGTGTGCTAGGATATGAGCTCTGTAAGTTCCAGGTGTGCTAGGATATGAGCTCTGTGAGATCCAGGTGTGCTAGGATATGAGTTCTGTGAGTGCCAGGTGTGCTAGGATATGAGCTCTGTGAGTTCCAGGTGTGCTAGGATATGAGCTCTGTGAGTGCCAGGTGTGCTAGGATATGAGCTCTGTGAGTTCCAGGTGTGCTAGGATATGAGCTCTGTAAGTTCCAGGTGTGCTAGGATATGAGCTCTGTGAGTGCCAGGTGTGCTAGGATTTGAGCTCTGTGAGTGCCAGGTGTGCTAGGATATGAGCTCTGTGAGTGCCAGGTGTGCTAGGATATGAGCTCTGTAAGTTCCAGGTGTGCTAGGATATGAGCTCTGTGAGTTCCAGGTATGCTAGGATATGAGCTCTGTGAGTGCCAGGTGTGCTAGGATATGAGCTCTGTGAGTGCCAGGTGTGCTAGGATATGAGTTCTGTGAGTTCCAGGTGTGCTAGGATATGAGCTCTGTAAGTTCCAGGTGTGCTAGGATATGAGCTCTGTGAGTGCCAGGTGTGCTAGGATATGAGTTCTGTGAGTTCCAGGTGTGCTAGGATATGAGCTCTGTAAGTTCCAGGTGTGCTAGGATATGAGTTCTGTGAGTTCCAGGTGTGCTAGGATATGAGCTCTGTAAGTTCCAGGTGTGCTAGGATATGAGCTCTGTGAGTGCCAGGTGTGCTAGGATTTGAGCTCTGTGAGTGCCAGGTGTGCTAGGATATGAGCTCTGTGAGTGCCAGGTGTGCTAGGATATGAGCTCTGTAAGTTCCAGGTGTGCTAGGATATGAGCTCTGTGAGTTCCAGGTATGCTAGGATATGAGCTCTGTGAGTGCCAGGTGTGCTAGGATATGAGCTCTGTGAGTGCCAGGTGTGCTAGGATATGAGTTCTGTGAGTTCCAGGTGTGCTAGGATATGAGCTCTGTAAGTTCCAGGTGTGCTAGGATATGAGCTCTGTGAGTGCCAGGTGTGCTAGGATATGAGTTCTGTGAGTTCCAGGTGTGCTAGGATATGAGCTCTGTAAGTTCCAGGTGTGCTAGGATATGAGTTCTGTGAGTTCCAGGTGTGCTAGGATATGAGCTCTGTGAGTGCCAAGTGTGCTAGGATATGAGCTCTGTAAGTTCCAGGTGTGCTAGGATATGAGTTCTGTGAGTGCCAGGTGTGCTAGGATATGAGCTCTGTGAGTGCCAGGTGTGCTAGGATATGAGCTCTGTAAGTTCCAGGTGTGCTAGGATATGAGTTCTGTGAGTGCCAGGTGTGCTAGGATATGAGCTCTGTGAGTGCCAGGTGTGCAAACAGGTGTGCTAGGAAATGGGCTTGATTCAGTCTGTCATCCCGTTCTGAATCTTTGCTTTGTGTCTGTCATTCTTGCAACCCAAAAAATCTGTATTTTAGCGTAAAATTCTTTTTTTGCGCTACATATCGGCAAAAAAGACTATATAAAACTTATATGTTTTGATTTTTTATTAATAAATAATGGCTTTACTTTCATCCTCCCTGTTTTCAGGCCGTGGCGTCCTCTGATAACGCAAATCGCATAAGGAACTTGGCATGAACTAATGAGTTTTAGTCTCGGGACTTGGTGCGCGTGTCTGCGTACTGTGATATGTATTGACTCTTTTATTAGTCTTCAAAATGCTGCAATGTAGTCGAATATGTTCACAATGTAAAATTTATTGATAGTTGAATTTGACAATTGCTGCATTTGTTTCTTACTGTGAGTAGCAAGTAGAGACTTTTATTTGCTTTCGACCCAAAAAAAGTTTCTTACTTCGAGCATTCTGTTTGTTGTGGAGCATCTAATTTGACAAAAAATTTGACGCAATTAATTTCTGCTGTTCGTCGATATCCGTGATATTGCAACACGTTTTCTTTGTTTAACGGGCCCTCCTGTGAGAGCGGCAGTGGAAAATGCCTTGCAAACTTTCTGAATAAGAAAGTACGAGATATATACGAGTATAAATGCATACACAAATAATATACTTATAAAACTGTTGCAGAATGTCTGATTTTTTGTAAGTAGCATCACTGTACTCTTGTTTAGGGATGAGCTTTGGAAATACAAGCCACAAATGTCACGACAGAACGTCAGATTCAACAAAAGACCACCAAGAAAGGAGAAAAAATGCACAACAGATAAACAAGATTCCACAACAGACCGGCCAACAAGAATCCACAACAGATAAACAATAATTCACAACAGACCAACAAGAATCTGCAACAGATAAGATAAGAATCCACATTAGACCAAGAAAAATCCACCACAAACCAACAAGAATCCACAACAGATAGATAAGAATTAACAACAGACCAACAAGAATCCACAACAGATAGATAAGAATCCACATTAGACCAACAAAAATCCACAACAGCCCAACAAGAATCCACAAAAGATAGAAGAATCCACAACAGACCAAAAAGATGGATATCGAATCGCTACAAATAGTAGAAATCTGAGTGATTAGCAGTGAAATGCAGTGCATCAGGCGCAAACTCATTACCTAACGGCAAATTTATGCTTGCAATCAACCAACTGTAACCATGCTAAGCTCGTCAAACTATTCGGAACAGAATGTATTCCTATTCGTGCCCAATCTGATTGGCTACGCCAGAATCCTGTTAGCCATACTGGCCTGCTATTACATGCCATTCGACCACGTGAGGGCCACGTGGGCCTATCTGCTATCCGGCCTGCTAGACGCATTCGATGGCCACGCGGCCAGACTGCTGAATCAGTCTACTAAATTCGGCGCTATGCTGGACATGCTGACTGACAGGTGCGCCACAATGTGCCTGCTATTCGTGCTAGCCCAGTTCTATCCCAGATATATGCTGGCGTTTCAATTAAGCGCCGCACTGGACATTGCCAGCCATTGGCTGCATCTGCATTCGTCTATTGTGCGCGGTGCTCAGAGTCATAAGGCGGTGGATTTGAGCTCTAATCCGATTCTATATTATTATTACAATAGTCGGGTTGTGCTATTCTGCATGTGCGCCGGTAATGAGCTGTTCTATGCTGCTCTGTACGTGATGCACTTCACTAGGGGACCAATACTGCTAGGCTTTGGCCTCGTGCCAACGCTAGCCGCTCTCACCTTTCCCGTGGCGGCGGTTAAAAGCGCTATTAGCGCTGTGCATCTCTACGTTGCCAGCGTCAACATGGCCGCCTTGGATACCAAGGAGAGAGCCGAGCAGGCCGCTGGCGCTAACAAGCGAGAGTGATTTGGATTGAATTGGACATTTAAAGTGTTTGCTGAACTCTTTTTTTGTTAATTAACGTCGCGTCATTCGATTAATGATTAGGTTTCGTCTGGATAGAATGATTTGCTTTCTGCAGCTATTAGAAATGTAACTGGGTCTTTGCCAGAGCTTCCAGTTATCTAGGATTTTAAGGTATCGTAGAGGGACGCTGGGGTATCTAGAGGGATATCATGGTATCTAGAGGGATATCATGGTATCTAGAGGGATATCATGGTATCTGGTGGGATGTCAGAGTATCTAGAGGGATGTCAGAGTATCTAGAGGGATGTCAGGGTATCTAGAGGGATGTCAGAGTATCTAGAGAGATGCCAGGGTATCTAGAGGGATGTCAGAGTATCTAGAGGGATGTCAGGGTATCTAGAGGTATGTCAGAGTATCTAGAGGGATGTCAGGTATCTAGAGGGACGTCAGGGTATTTAGAGAGATGTCAGGGTATCTAGAGGGATGTCAGGGTATCTAGAGGGATGTCAGGGTATCTAGAGGGATGTCAGGGTATCTAGAGGGATGTCAGGGTATCTAGAGGGATGTCATGGTATCAGAGAGATGTCAGAGTATCTAGAGGGATGTCATGGTATCTAGAGAGATGTCAGAGTATCTAGAGGGATGTCAGGGTATCTAGAGGTATGTCAGAGTATCTAGAGGGATGTCAGGTATCTAGTGGGACGTCAGGGTATTTAGAGAGATGTCAGGGTATCTAGAGGGATGTCAGGGTATCTAGAGGGATGTCAGGGTATCTAGAGGGATGTCAGGGTATCTAGAGAGATGTCAGAGTATCTAGAGGGATGTCAGGGTATCTAGAGGGACGTCAGGGTATTTAGAGAGATGTCAGGGTATCTAGAGGGATGTCAGGGTATCTAGAGGGATGTCAGGGTATCTAGAGGGATGTCAGGGTATCTAGAGGGATGTCAGGGTATCTAGAGGGATGTCATGGTATCAGAGAGATGTCAGAGTATCTAGAGGGATGTCATGGTATCTAGAGAGATGTCAGAGTATCTAGAGGGATGTCAGAGTATCTCGAGGGATGTCAGGGTATCTAGAGGGATTTCAGAGTATCTAGAGGGATGTCAGGGTATCTAGAGGGATGTCAGGGTATCTAGAGGGATGTCAGGGTATCTAGAGGGATGCCAGGGTATCTAGAGGGATGCCAGGGTATCTAGAGGGATGTCAGGGTATCTAGAGGGACGTCAGGGTATTTAGAGAGATGTCAGGGTATCTAGAGGGATGCCAGGGTATCTAGAGGGATGTCAGGGTATCTAGAGGGATGTCAGGGTATCTAGAGGGATGTCAGGGTATCTAGAGGGATGTCAGGGTATCTAGAGGGATGTCATGGTATCTAGAGGGATGCCAGGGTATATCTACTTGTAAAACAGTTTACAGAGGAACAATTAACAGCGTGGTTCCCAGGTCCTTAGCTGGGTGCCAATTGACAGGAGGGTCATTTACCACCTTTGGCTCATAACGCGTCTCTTATTACAACTAAAGTAGGTTTTTGTATGAATCATTATATAATGTCAGCTGCGTCTAATACTTGTAGTGTTGTGTATTAACCATTATAATTTCTTTAATTGTTGTTTAAATTAATGTATTTATTATAGTGTTACACTATTATAATTAATTTAAATTATAATTACTATTTGCAATTTACACCAGTTAAACTTAACGTTATTTATATGTAATATGTTAGTTTCAAATACGTAAGTAAAGCAAAATGATAGTCGATGTTTGCAGATTTTCATTTTAATGATAGGATTGACTTGAATTTAGCATAGGCGCACTGGTTCTAGTCTAATTTAATAATGGCTAGCGTTCCCATTTGATTGCATTGTGATATCCCAGTTAAGGTCGAAGTTATTTCAATTTTATATAAAAAATTAGCTTCAAATTGTTTGTTATTCTCTGCCTCTACACTGACCCGAATGCTTCAGTGAATTGTTCAGACACTTCAAACGTCACTTTATAGTAACACTTTGCTGAATGTTGTTTTTGTTCGACAAGTTTCTTATTCAGATTTGAACTTTTTTACGTTTAACAAAAGTACATGTGCGAACTTTTTATTTTCCTGCAGTTTTTTTGTTTTTGTTGTTGCGTTGTTTTTTTAACGAATCGTTTGTATCCAAAAGTTTTTTTTCAATTTTTCCATTCCATCGCTATAGGCAAAACAATATTTTCTTGAGTAGTTTTTGTTGTATACGCCGCGAATCTTTTTATTTCTTGAGTTCATCTGTCCTCGTCTGTGTTTTTCTCTCCCTCTGTCTGGTTCAGTCTTATTCTTATCTCTCTCCCTTGCTGCCTTCTTATTGGCTCTTTCAACGCAGTAGAGGAAAGAGGCGAGATTGAAGAGCCAATCAGAGGGCAGCAGGGGAGAGAGATAAGAGTTAACAAGACAGAGGAAGAGTCGTAAGAGAAACCAGAGACAATCGAAAGATAAACTCAAGAAATGACTAAAAAATTCTGGACAGCTTTCACGGCATAACAGTTAAAGACCGTGCTAATTTGACAATGAATGTATTGATTTTTATCAAGTTAATTTATTAGTTAATCCAGGACTTCTGAATTTGGTTTGTGAAGCAGATATGTCCGTTACATGAAAATTATTCTGTATATACTACTAACAAGCAACCGTGGTCTTTTGACCGTTTATGCCGGTTTGAAAGCAGTAAAAAGTTATTAGTTTTCAAGCAAATGTGTTTTTCAATACAATATTTTTAGCTCTGAGGATTAATAGTAAATTATTTTATTACTATATATATCGCCCGCACATAAAGTGTCTAATTATATATTTATTATCTAGCTCGAGATTGATGTTAATGCTTGCACTAATCCAACCAGGATACAAATTTCTTCTTTGTTATTAAATTTGTTTAATTATTAAACAATAATCTGAGAAGACAATAACAAAAGAATCATTTCGTCTTTACGATGGCTATAGTGAACGTTTAGAGAACGAAGATAGATAGCAGTTTAAAATAAACATAAAGATAAATATTTATTTGAAGGTAAATCTGAATATTTTAGTGCCTTAGCTATTAGTTTATGCATACGAGCGAGAAAACACCAGAAAGTTTAACAATTGTACACCTCCAAGCGGCATCTGTTCTGGAACGAAAACTGGAATAACAAAAATGGACAATATTTTGAATTTTAAACGATTAAGAAAATAATCGGCTTGTTGAAAAACTTGCTTCAGAAATTTTTAAATATAAAGTTTCTGTCATTTTCTAGGTTTACTTACTACTTACGTTACAAATAGAGTAAGTAGCATTAGCAGGTTTATAGGGACAAACAATCTGATGGTAAATTAGACAGCAATTTAATATTTTTTATGCTGGGGTTTAAAAAAAACAATCTTAAAGATTTGCAATGAGAAAAGTACAACAGTATGAGTAGGGAAACGTATTGATTTTTAATTTCTAATTGTATAAATGACAAGTGCATGAAAAAATAGGTTAACATTCGGTGACGCATTCTAGCTGATGGTTTATACCAATGAGCTTAATTATTTATAGTCTCACAGCTTACTTAGTACTGCTCGGGGCGAAAAATAACAAAACAGGGGGTGGGGGTCAATAAATAACACAAATACATAGGGTATTTATTAATTCTGTGTGTGTGTACATTTCTGCTATCTAAAGCCACAGTTGGTTCTTTCTTCAGTTTTTTTTCTATAAAGCCTTAAATGGGAATTAAAAACACCGCAGCAAAAAATCGATCAAGTTTGAAGTTTCTTAGAAAAATCAATATTAGTCAATAAAAATATTCAAACCAACCCTACAGAGTTGAAAAAAACAGTAAAGTTTCCGGCTTTGCTGTTTTTCTTTTAACGCGGCGGCTGCTGCGGATAGCCCGGATAGGCCGGGTAGCCGGGATAAGTCGGATAGGGATTAGCCCCGGGGTAAGCCGGATATCCGGGATAGCCTGGATAGCTGGGCATTGGCGGCTGCTGCGGATAGCCGGGCGGGTAGCCCGGGGCTGGCGGCTGGTAAGCTGGCGGGTAGCCGCCGCCGGGAGCTCCGGAGTAGGGCGGGTACATCGGGTAGCCGGGCATTGGCGGCTGCTGCGGCTGCGGCTGCTGCTGGCTGTAGGCCGGCACCGATGGCGGCGGAGGGCGCGGCGGCGGCTGCTGCTGCTGTTGCGGTTGCTGTTGCTCCTGTAGCAAATTAAATACGTGCGCACAATTTCAAACAATTGAGGAATCTGGACTGGAAGATTCTCATGGATTACTAATATTTTAGACAATAGAATCTAGACTGGAAACTGCTCATGGATTACTGAATCTCTAAGATATAGAATCTGGACTGGAAGCTGCTCATGGATTACTGAATCTCTAAGATATAGAATCTGGACTGGAAGCTGCTCATGGATTACTGAATCTCTAAGATATAGAATCTGGACTGGAAGCTGCTCATGGATTACTGAATCTCTAAGATATAGAATCTAGACTGGAAGCTGCTCATGGATTACTGAATCTCTAAGATATAGAATCTAGACTGGAAGCTGCTCATGGATTACTGAATCTCTAAGATATAGAATCTGGACTGGAAGCTGCTCATGGATTACTGAATCTCTAAGATATATAATACAGACTGGAAGCTGCTCATGGATTACTGAATCTCTAAGATATAGAATCTAGACTGGAAGCTGCTCATGGATTACTGAATCTCTAAGATATATAATACAGACTGGAAGCTGCTCATGGATTACTGAATCTCTAAGATATAGAATCTAGACTGGAAGCTGCTCATGGATTACTGAATCTCTAAGATATAGAATCTAGACTGGAAGCTGCTCATGGATTACTGAATCTCTAAGATATAGAATCTAGACTGGAAGCTGCTCATGGATTACTGAATCTCTAAGATATAGAATCTAGACTGGAAGCTGCTCATGGATTACTGAATCTCTAAGATATAGAATCTGGACTACATATGGGCTTTTCAATTTTGTACACGATTTCGTGCCTGTAAAGCCAATATCTAAAGCAGAATGTACATGTCTGACGATAAAAGTCAAGCCCGCTGTACACCCTGTGAGAATCTACCTGTACGATTTACAATCTAAAAAAGCACAGGCACATAATTTTTCACCTGTCCAGTGCCGGCGGTGGTGGCATGAAAGGCCGGGGCAGACGGCGCGGACTGAGCTGGCTGCTGCCTGGCGATGGCCGACTGCAAATCGCGCATCAATTCGTCTTTTTCTGTTTTACGAGCGAAACAGAAATCGCTGACTCGACTCTGGTGCTTTAGCAGCACTTCGGTCAGGTCGGAGTAGAACTTCTGGCCTTCTTTCAAATTGCCAAGCACTTCAATGAACGCGTCGTAGGCTTTGCCGAGCTTTGTGAGCCAGGCCTGCCGGCTGCCTGCTGTGCTCTGCGAGCCGCCGCTCCACTCCGTGTTCTTTGATTGCACCTGGCGGGAGCAGCGGGTACGTTTAGACTGATGCTAGGGTGTCTAGAGTGATGCTAGGGTGTCTAGAGTGGTACTAGGGTGTCTAGAGTGGTACTAGGGTGTCTAGAGTGGTACTAGGGTGTCTAGAGTGGTTCTAGGGTGTCTAGAGTGGTACTAGAGTGTCTAGAGTGGTACTAGGGTATCTAGAGTGGTGCTAGGGTGTCTAGAGTGATGCTAGGGTATCTAGAGTGGTGCTAGGGTGTCTAGAGTGGTGCTAGGGTATCTAGAGTGGTGCTAGGGTGTCTAGAGTGATGCTGGGGTGTCTAGAGTGGTGCTAGGGTGTCTAGAGTGGTACTAGGGTGTCTAGAGTGGTACTAGGGTATCTAGAGTGGTGCTAGGGTGTCTATAGTGATTCTAGCGTGTCTAGAGTGGTACTAGGGTGTCTAGAGTGGTACTAGGGTATCTAGAGTGGTGCTAGGGTGTCTAGAGTGGTACTAGGGTGTCTAGAGTGGTACTAAGGTATCTAGAGTGGTGCTAGAGTGTCTAGAGTGATGCTAGGGTGTCTAGAGTGGTACTAGGGTGTCTAGAGTGGTACTAGGGTGTCTAGAGTGGTACTAGGGTGTCTAGAGTGGTGCTAGGGTGTCTAGAGTGATGCTAGGGTGTCTAGAGTGGTACTAGGGTGTCTAGAGTGGTACTAGGGTGTCTAGAGTGGTACTAGGGTGTCTAGAGTGATGCTAGGGTGTCTAGAGTGGTACTAGGGTGTCTAGAGTGGTACTAGGGTGTCTAGAGTGGTACTAGGGTGTCTAGAGTGGTGCTAGGGTGTCTAGAGTGGTACTAGGGTGTCTTGTGTGGTGCTAGCGTGTCTAGAGTGGTACTAGGGTGTCTAGAGTGGTACTAGGGTGTCTAGAGTGGTACTAGGGTGTCTAGAGTGGTGCTAGGGTGTCTAGAGTGATGCTAGGGTGTCTAGAGTGGTACTAGGGTGTCTAGAGTGGTACTAGGGTGTCTAGAGTGGTACTAGGGTGTCTAGAGTGGTGCTAGGGTGTCTAGAGTGATGCTAGGGTGTCTAGAGTGGTACTAGGGTGTCTAGAGTGGTACTAGGGTGTCTAGAGTGGTACTAGGGTGTCTAGAGTGGTGCTAGGGTGTCTAGAGTGATGCTAGGGTGTCTAGAGTGGTACTAGGGTGTCTAGAGTGGTACTAGGGTGTCTAGAGTGGTACTAGGGTGTCTAGAGTGGTGCTAGGGTGTCTAGAGTGGTACTAGGGTGTCTTGTGTGGTGCTAGCGTGTCTAGAGTGGTGCTAGGGTATTTAGACTGATGCTAGGATATCCAGAGCTAGGAGTTAAGTGAATAAAAGACTAGGAATTTTCAGCACACCCAGGTTTCCCAAATTAAGGCATTCAACTTGCAATTCGCGCTCAAAAGCAACAAACCCTACAAGTCCCGGTCGCGCATCTCTCACCTCAGCCAGAAGACTCTCCTGCTGTTGCAGCTGTTCGTCAACTTTCTGCCTCAACGGCCTGAGCAACTCGTTGACTTTGTCGTTGACAAGCGAGGACACGTCGGCCTGGCCGCTGCTATCGGACATGGCGTTGCTTAATTCTGTGGCCAGACCGTCCGGCTGGCTGGCCATGGCGTCCTGCAGCTGCTTCTCCAGTCCGGTTCGCTCCCCTTTCAGCGACTCGGCCTGTTGGCAGAGTTTGCGCAGGTCAGCTTTCAAAGCTTCGCCGCCGGAGCCGCCGCTGGCAGCTTGGCCGCCGGCTGTCGGTAGGGCGGCTTTGATCTTGGATTCGCCGCCGCTCAGTACGGTGAGACCCTCGGAATTGTCGGCGATTTTCTGTTGCACAGTGCGATCGGCGCTTGACGCGTTCTCCAGCATTTGCCTGGCGGGTGTGTTTTTTAGCGGGACATGCGCTTTTAAGCTACTGTCCTAGTTTACTATATTAGTAGCATTGCAGCAACAAAATTGGTATTTTTAAATTTAGACAGTTTTAGGCATACAACTCCTCAGACTGAAGGATCTCATGGGAAATCTCACGCTCTCAGACTGAATAGCATCTCATGGGAAATCTCACGCCTCAGACTGAATAGCATCTCATGGGAAATCTCACGCCTCAGACTGAATAGCATCTCACGGGAAATCTCACGCTCTCAGACTGAGTTGCAGCTCATGGGAAATCTCACGCTCTCAGACTGAATAGAATCTCATGGGAAATCTCACGCCACAGACTGAATAGAATCTCATGGAAAATCTCACGCTCTCAGACTCACGCTCTCAGACAGTTGCATCCCATGGGAAATCTCATTCCTCAGACTGAATAGCATCTCATGGGAAATCTCATTCCTCAGACTGAATAGCATCTCATGGGAAATCTCATTCCTCAGACTGAATAGCATCTCATGGGAAATCTCATTCCTCAGACTGAATAGCATCTCATGGGAAATCTCATTCCTCAGACTGAATAGCATCTCATGGGAAAACTCACGCCTCAGACTGAATAGCATCTCATGGGAAATCTCACGCCTCAGACTGAATAGCATCTCATGGGAAATCTCACGCCTCAGACTGAATAGCATCTCACGGGAAATCTCACGCTCTCAGACTGAGTTGCAGCTCATGGGAAATCTCACGCTCTCAGACTGAATAGAATCTCATGGGAAATCTCACGCCACAGACTGAATAGAATCTCATGGAAAATCTCACGCTCTCAGACTCACGCTCTCAGACAGTTGCATCCCACGGGAAATCTCATTCCTCAGACTGAATAGCATCTCATGGGAAATCTCATTCCTCAGACTGAATAGCATCTCATGGGAAAACTCACGCCTCAGACTGAATAGCATCTCATGGGAAATCTCACGCCTCAGACTGAATAGCATCTCATGGGAAATCTCACGCCTCAGACTGAATAGCATCTCATGGTAAATCTCACGCCTCAGACTGAATAGCATCTCATGGGAAATCTCACGCCTCAGACTGAATAGCATCTCATGGTAAATCTCACGCCTCAGACTGAATAGCATCTTATGGGAAATCTCAAGCCTCAGACTGAATAGCATCTCATGGGAAATCTCACGCCTCAGACTGAATAGCATCATGGAAATCTCACAATTGATAGCATATCATAGGAAATCTCATAATTGATAGTAGCTCTTAGGAAATCTCACACCTCTGACGGAAAAGCATCAGACGAAAAAAGTTACGAGTCTTTACTAAAAAAGCATCGCAGGAATCTCACAAGAGAAAAAATTCTCACTTGAAGTTCATAGCCTCGCTGCGCAGTTTATCGTTAAGCCGTTCAGACGGAGTTCGCTGCCATTTCTCCTTGAACTGTTCCCGCAGCTTATTATCGGCTTCCTGCTCCTCGTCTAGCAAGCGCAGGGCTTCGTCCAGTATTTCGCGATTGCGCTTGTGCAGCTCGGGATTCTCAGAGGACAATTCGCGCAACTTCTCGTAGCCGCCTTTGTCAACCAGATCGCGGGCCTTGTCAAGCAGCGAAGGCGGCACGCTGGCCGAGCCAGAGTCTTCTAGCGACATCGGCAGGTTCAGCGAGGTTAGCACGCCCTGCATCAGGCTGGTGGCCTCGCGCAGGCGGCCCAGCTCCTTCTGGCAGGCGTCATTACGGCAAGCTTCGAAGTTCAGCAAGGACTGATGGATGTGCATGGGCACCAGCCTGTCGAAGCTGTCGCGAAAGCCTTCGGACATTGGGTAGGCCATGGGGATGGCCTTGGCGATGGCGGCCTTGTCTATGGCCGAGAGCGAGTTCACCGGTGGCACCTGGAGCAGGTTAGCGAATTCGGATCGAAATGGCCTAGCAACTGAGGATCTGGGAGGCTGGCTCAGCAACTGAGGATCTGGGAGGCTGGCTCAGCAACTGAGGATCTGGGAGGCTGGTCCAGCAACTGAGGATCTGGGAGGCTGGCCCAGCAACTGAGGATCTGGGAGGCTGGCCCAGCAACTGAGAATCTGGGAGGCTGGCCCAGCAACTGAGGATCTCCGAGGCTGGCCCAGCAGCTGAGGATCTTGGAGGCTGGCCCAGCAACTGACGATCTGGGAGGCTGGCTCAGCAACTGAGGATCTGGGAGGCTGGCCCAGCAACTGAGGATCTGGGAGGCTGGCCCAGCAACTGAGGATCTGGGAGGCTGGCCCAGCAACTCAGGATCTGGGAGGCTGGCCCAGCAACTCAGGATCTGGGAGGCTGGCCCAGCAACTCAGGATCTGGGAGGGTCAGCGTCCTATTCTAGATTTTACGTGAGGTTATGAAGCATTCGTGAGCTTACCTGCTCGTGATAGATAGTATTATTATCTTTCTCAACAGTCTCCAAAGCTTTCTTAGCCTTAGTCCACTCGGCTTTGAACGGCATCTGGGTGGAGCTGCCGGACCGCTTGTCCGACTCTTTGAACAGCTGGTCAGAGTGCTGCAGACGGGCAATTTGCTCGCCGAATTTCCTGGCCTCGCCGCAGGTCTCGGCTTGGTAGAATTCGGCCAGCGCGTGGAAGCCAGCCTAAGGGGACGAGAGATTAACAGATGCAGCTTAAGGTATTAGAAAGCTTTTATCGCAGTTCAGGGACCATTCTCAGAATTCTCAAATAGTCTGTTCAGGGACCATTCTCAGAATTCTTAAATAGTCTGTTCAGGGACCATTCTCAGAATTCTTAAATAGTCTGTTCAGGGACCATTCTCAGAATTCTTAAATAGTCTGTTCAGGGGCCATTCTCAAATAGTCTGTTCAGGGGCCATTCTCAAATAGTCTGTTCAGGGACCATTCTCAAATAGTCTGTTCAGGGACCATTCTCAA
The DNA here is from genome assembly GCA_002269645.1 of Macrostomum lignano. Taxonomy (NCBI): domain Eukaryota; kingdom Metazoa; phylum Platyhelminthes; family Macrostomidae; genus Macrostomum; species Macrostomum lignano. The sequence continues at coordinate 58,208 of NIVC01003039.1, read as the reverse complement.
ATAGTCTGTTCAGGGACCATTCTCAAATAGTCTGTTCAGGGACCATTCTCAAATAGTCTGTTCAGGGACCATTCTCAAATAGTCTGTTCAGGGGCCATTCTCAAATAGTCTGTTCAGGGGCCATTCTCAAATAGTCTGTTCAGGGGCCATTCTCAAATAGTCTGTTCAGGGGCCATTCTCAAATAGTCTGTTCAGGGACCATTCTCAAATAGTCTGTTCAGGGGCCATTCTCAAATAGTCTGTTCAGGGACCATTCTCAAATAGTCTGTTCAGGGGCCATTCTCAAACAGTCTGTTCAGGGGCCATTCTCAAATAGTCTGTTCAGGGACCATTCTCAAATAGTCTGTTCAGGGGCCATTCTCAAATAGTCTGTTCAGGGCCATTCTCAAATAGTCTGTTCAGGGGCCATTCTCAAATAGTCTGTTCAGGGGCCATTCTCAAATAGTCTGTTCAGGGGCCATTCTCAAACAGTCTGTTCAGGGGCCATTCTCAAATAGTCTGTTCAGGGGCCATTCTCAAATAGTCTGTTCAGGGACCATTCTCAAATAGTCTGTTCAGGGACCATTCTCAAACAGTCTGTTCAGGGACCATTCTCAAATAGTCTGTTCAGGGGCCATTCTTAAATAGTCTGTTCAGGGGCCATTCTCAAACAGTCTGTTCAGGGACCATTCTCAAACAGTCTGTTCAGGGACCATTCTCAAATAGTCTGTTCAGGGGCCATTCTCAAATAGTCTGTTCAGGGGCCATTCTCAAATAGTCTGTTCAGGGCCATTCTCAAATAGTCTGTTCAGGGACCATTCTCAAATAGTCTGTTCAGGGACCATTCTCAAATAGTCTGTTCAGGGGCCATTCTCAAATAGTCTGTTCAGGGGCCATTCTAAATAGTCTGTTCAGGGACCATTCTCAAATAGTCTGTTCAGGGGCCATTCTCAAATAGTCTGTTCAGGGGCCATTCTCAAATAGTCTGTTCAGGGGCCATTCTCAAATAGTCTGTTCAGGGACCATTCTCAAATAGTCTGTTCAGGGCCATTCTAAATAGTCTGTTCAGGGCCATTCTCAAATAGTCTGTTCAGGGGCCATTCTCAAATAGTCTGTTCAGGGCCATTCTCAAATAGTCTGTTCAGGGACATTCTCAAATAGTCTGTTCAGGGACATTCTCAAATAGTCTGTTCAGGGACCATTCTCAAATAGTCTGTTCAGGGACCATTCTCAAATAGTCTGTTCAGGGGCCATTCTCAAATAGTCTGTTCGGGACCATTCTCAAATAGTCTGTTCAGGGACCATTCTCAAATAGTCTGTTCAGGGACCATTCTCAAATAGTCTGTTCAGGGGCCATTCTCAAATAGTCTGTTCAGGGACCATTCTCAAATAGTCTGTTCAGGGACCATTCTCAAATAGTCTGTTCAGGGGCCATTCTCAAATAGTCTGTTCAGGGACCATTCTCAAATAGTCTGTTCAGGGACCATTCTCAAATAGTCTGTTCAGGGCCATTCTCAAATAGTCTGTTCAGGGACCATTCTCAAATAGTCTGTTCAGGGGCCATTCTCAAATAGTCTGTTCAGGGACCATTCTCAAATAGTCTGTTCAGGGCCATTCTCAAATAGTCTGTTCAGGGGCCATTCTCAAATAGTCTGTTCAGGGACCATTCTCAAATAGTCTGTTCAGGGCCATTCTCAAATAGTCTGTTCAGGGACCATTCTCAAATAGTCTGTTCAGGGACCATTCTCAAATAGTCTGTTCAGGGGCCATTCTCAAATAGTCTGTTCAGGGACCATTCTCAAATAGTCTGTTCAGGGGCCATTCTCAAACAGTCTGTTCAGGGACCATTCTCAAATAGTCTGTTCAGGGGCCATTCTCAAATAGTCTGTTCAGGGACCATTCTCAAATAGTCTGTTCAGGGGCCATTCTCAAACAGTCTGTTCAGGGACCATTCTCAAATAGTCTGTTCAGGGACCATTCTCAAATAGTCTGTTCAGGGGCCATTCTCAAATAGTCTGTTCAGGGGCCATTCTCAAATAGTCTGTTCAGGGACCATTCTCAAATAGTCTGTTCAGGGGCCATTCTCAAATAGTCTGTTCAGGGGCCATTCTCAAATAGTCTGTTCAGGGGCCATTCTCAAATAGTCTGTTCAGGGGCCATTCTCAAATAGTCTGTTCAGGGGCCATTCTCAAATAGTCTGTTCAGGGGCCATTCTCAAATAGTCTGTTCAGGGGCCATTCTCAAATAGTCTGTTCAGGGACCATTCTCAAATAGTCTGTTCAGGGGCCATTCTCAAATAGTCTGTTCAGGGACCATTCTCAAATAGTCTGTTCAGGGGCCATTCTCAAATAGTCTGTTCAGGGACCATTCTCAAATAGTCTGTTCAGGGGCCATTCTCAAATAGTCTGTTCAGGGACCATTCTCAAATAGTCTGTTCAGGGACCATTCTCAAATAGTCTGTTCAGGGGCCATTCTCAAATAGTCTGTTCAGGGGCCATTCTCAAACAGTCTGTTCAGGGACCATTCTCAAATAGTCTGTTCAGGGGCCATTCTCAAATAGTCTGTTCAGGGCCATTCTCAAATAGTCTGTTCAGGGCCATTCTCAAATAGTCTGTTCAGGGGCCATTCTCAAATAGTCTGTTCAGGGGCCATTCTCAAATAGTCTGTTCAGGGACCATTCTCAAATAGTCTGTTCAGGGGCCATTCTCAAATAGTCTGTTCAGGGCCATTCTCAAATAGTCTGTTCAGGGACCATTCTCAAATAGTCTGTTCAGGGACCATTCTCAAATAGTCTGTTCAGGGGCCATTCTCAAATAGTCTGTTCAGGGACCATTCTCAAATAGTCTGTTCAGGGGCCATTCTCAAATAGTCTGTTCAGGGGCCATTCTCAAATAGTCTGTTCAGGGCCATTCTCAAATAGTCTGTTCAGGGACCATTCTCAAATAGTCTGTTCAGGGACCATTCTCAAATAGTCTGTTCAGGGACCATTCTCAAATAGTCTGTTCAGGGACCATTCTCAAATAGTCTGTTCAGGGACCATTCTCAAATAGTCTGTTCAGGGGCCATTCTCAAATAGTCTGTTCAGGGCCATTCTCAAATAGTCTGTTCAGGGACCATTCTCAAATAGTCTGTTCAGGGCCATTCTCAAATAGTCTGTTCAGGGGCCATTCTCAAATAGTCTGTTCAGGGACCATTCTCAAATAGTCTGTTCAGGGCCATTCTCAAATAGTCTGTTCAGGGCCATTCTCAAATAGTCTGTTCAGGGGCCATTCTCAAATAGTCTGTTCAGGGGCCATTCTCAAATAGTCTGTTCAGGGACCATTCTCAAATAGTCTGTTCAGGGCCATTCTCAAATAGTCTGTTCAGGGCCATTCTCAAATAGTCTGTTCAGGGCCATTCTCAAATAGTCTGTTCAGGGACCATTCTCAAATAGTCTGTTCAGGGGCCATTCTCAAATAGTCTGTTCAGGGCCATTCTCAAATAGTCTGTTCAGGGGCCATTCTCAAATAGTCTGTTCAGGGCCATTCTCAAATAGTCTGTTCAGGGGCCATTCTCAAATAGTCTGTTCAGGGGCCATTCTCAAATAGTCTGTTCAGGGGCCATTCTCAAATAGTCTGTTCAGGGACCATTCTCAAATAGTCTGTTCAGGGGCCATTCTCAAATAGTCTGTTCAGGGACCATTCTCAAATAGTCTGTTCAGGGGCCATTCTCAAATAGTCTGTTCAGGGGCCATTCTCAAATAGTCTGTTCAGGGGCCATTCTCAAATAGTCTGTTCAGGGACCATTCTCAAATAGTCTGTTCAGGGCCATTCTCAAATAGTCTGTTCAGGGACCATTCTCAAATAGTCTGTTCAGGGGCCATTCTCAAATAGTCTGTTCAGGGACCATTCTCAAATAGTCTGTTCAGGGGCCATTCTCAAATAGTCTGTTCAGGGGCCATTCTCAAATAGTCTGTTCAGGGCCATTCTCAAATAGTCTGTTCAGGGCCATTCTCAAATAGTCTGTTCAGGGGCCATTCTCAAATAGTCTGTTCAGGGACCATTCTCAAATAGTCTGTTCAGGGGCCATTCTCAAATAGTCTGTTCAGGGACCATTCTCAAATAGTCTGTTCAGGGGCCATTCTCAAATAGTCTGTTCAGGGACCATTCTCAAATAGTCTGTTCAGGGGCCATTCTCAAATAGTCTGTTCAGGGCCATTCTCAAATAGTCTGTTCAGGGGCCATTCTCAAATAGTCTGTTCAGGGACCATTCTCAAATAGTCTGTTCAGGGCCATTCTCAAATAGTCTGTTCAGGGACCATTCTCAAATAGTCTGTTCAGGGGCCATTCTCAAATAGTCTGTTCAGGGGCCATTCTCAAATAGTCTGTTCAGGGACCATTCTCAAATAGTCTGTTCAGGGGCCATTCTCAAATAGTCTGTTCAGGGACCATTCTCAAATAGTCTGTTCAGGGGCCATTCTCAAATAGTCTGTTCAGGGACCATTCTCAAATAGTCTGTTCAGGGGCCATTCTCAAATAGTCTGTTCAGGGACCATTCTCAAATAGTCTGTTCAGGGGCCATTCTCAAATAGTCTGTTCAGGGACCATTCTCAAATAGTCTGTTCAGGGACCATTCTCAAATAGTCTGTTCAGGGGCCATTCTCAAATAGTCTGTTCAGGGGCCATTCTCAAATAGTCTGTTCAGGGACCATTCTCAAATAGTCTGTTCAGGGGCCATTCTCAAATAGTCTGTTCAGGGGCCATTCTCAAATAGTCTGTTCAGGGGCCATTCTCAAATAGTCTGTTCAGGGGCCATTCTCAAATAGTCTGTTCAGGGGCCATTCTCAAATAGTCTGTTCAGGGACCATTCTCAAATAGTCTGTTCAGGGACCATTCTCAAATAGTCTGTTCAGGGGCCATTCTCAAATAGTCTGTTCAGGGGCCATTCTCAAATAGTCTGTTCAGGGACCATTCTCAAATAGTCTGTTCAGGGGCCATTCTCAAATAGTCTGTTCAGGGACCATTCTCAAATAGTCTGTTCAGGGGCCATTCTCAAATAGTCTGTTCAGGGGCCATTCTCAAATAGTCTGTTCAGGGGCCATTCTCAAATAGTCTGTTCAGGGACCATTCTCAAATAGTCTGTTCAGGGGCCATTCTCAAATAGTCTGTTCAGGGACCATTCTCAAATAGTCTGTTCAGGGGCCATTCTCAAATAGTCTGTTCAGGGACCATTCTCAAATAGTCTGTTCAGGGGCCATTCTCAAATAGTCTGTTCAGGGGCCATTCTCAAATAGTCTGTTCAGGGACCATTCTCAAATAGTCTGTTCAGGGCCATTCTCAAATAGTCTGTTCAGGGGCCATTCTCAAATAGTCTGTTCAGGGGCCATTCTCAAATAGTCTGTTCAGGGGCCATTCTCAAATAGTCTGTTCAGGGGCCATTCTCAAATAGTCTGTTCAGGGCCATTCTCAAATAGTCTGTTCAGGGGCCATTCTCAAATAGTCTGTTCAGGGGCCATTCTCAAATAGTCTGTTCAGGGGCCATTCTCAAATAGTCTGTTCAGGGACCATTCTCAAATAGTCTGTTCAGGGGCCATTCTCAAATAGTCTGTTCAGGGGCCATTCTCAAATAGTCTGTTCAGGGACCATTCTCAAATAGTCTGTTCAGGGACCATTCTCAAATAGTCTGTTCAGGGGCCATTCTCAAATAGTCTGTTCAGGGGCCATTCTCAAATAGTCTGTTCGGGACCATTCTCAAATAGTCTGTTCAGGGACCATTCTCAAATAGTCTGTTCAGGGCCATTCTCAAATAGTCTGTTCAGGGGCCATTCTCAAATAGTCTGTTCAGGGGCCATTCTCAAATAGTCTGTTCAGGGACCATTCTCAAATAGTCTGTTCAGGGCCATTCTCAAATAGTCTGTTCAGGGGCCATTCTCAAATAGTCTGTTCAGGGCCATTCTCAAATAGTCTGTTCAGGGGCCATTCTCAAATAGTCTGTTCAGGGGCCATTCTCAAATAGTCTGTTCAGGGACCATTCTCAAATAGTCTGTTCAGGGGCCATTCTCAAATAGTCTGTTCAGGGGCCATTCTCAAATAGTCTGTTCAGGGACCATTCTCAAATAGTCTGTTCAGGGGCCATTCTCAAATAGTCTGTTCAGGGCCATTCTCAAATAGTCTGTTCAGGGGCCATTCTCAAATAGTCTGTTCAGGGACCATTCTCAAATAGTCTGTTCAGGGGCCATTCTCAAATAGTCTGTTCAGGGGCCATTCTCAAATAGTCTGTTCAGGGGCCATTCTCAAATAGTCTGTTCAGGGCCATTCTCAAATAGTCTGTTCAGGGGCCATTCTCAAATAGTCTGTTCAGGGGCCATTCTCAAATAGTCTGTTCAGGGGCCATTCTCAAATAGTCTGTTCAGGGGCCATTCTCAAATAGTCTGTTCAGGGACCATTCTCAAATAGTCTGTTCAGGGGCCATTCTCAAATAGTCTGTTCAGGGCCATTCTCAAATAGTCTGTTCAGGGACCATTCTCAAATAGTCTGTTCAGGGGCCATTCTCAAATAGTCTGTTCAGGGACCATTCTCAAATAGTCTGTTCAGGGGCCATTCTCAAATAGTCTGTTCAGGGACCATTCTCAAATAGTCTGTTCAGGGGCCATTCTCAAATAGTCTGTTCAGGGACCATTCTCAAATAGTCTGTTCAGGGGCCATTCTCAAATAGTCTGTTCAGGGGCCATTCTCAAATAGTCTGTTCAGGGGCCATTCTCAAATAGTCTGTTCAGGGACCATTCTCAAATAGTCTGTTCAGGGGCCATTCTCAAATAGTCTGTTCAGGGACCATTCTCAAATAGTCTGTTCAGGGGCCATTCTCAAATAGTCTGTTCAGGGACCATTCTCAAATAGTCTGTTCAGGGGCCATTCTCAAATAGTCTGTTCAGGGACCATTCTCAAATAGTCTGTTCAGGGGCCATTCTCAAATAGTCTGTTCAGGGACCATTCTCAAATAGTCTGTTCAGGGGCCATTCTCAAATAGTCTGTTCAGGGACCATTCTCAAATAGTCTGTTCAGGGGCCATTCTCAAATAGTCTGTTCAGGGGCCATTCTCAAATAGTCTGTTCAGGGACCATTCTCAAATAGTCTGTTCAGGGCCATTCTCAAATAGTCTGTTCAGGGCCATTCTCAAATAGTCTGTTCAGGGGCCATTCTCAAATAGTCTGTTCAGGGGCCATTCTCAAATAGTCTGTTCAGGGGCCATTCTCAAATAGTCTGTTCAGGGGCCATTCTCAAATAGTCTGTTCAGGGGCCATTCTCAAATAGTCTGTTCAGGGGCCATTCTCAAATAGTCTGTTCAGGGGCCATTCTCAAATAGTCTGTTCAGGGACCATTCTCAAATAGTCTGTTCAGGGGCCATTCTCAAATAGTCTGTTCAGGGGCCATTCTCAAATAGTCTGTTCAGGGACCATTCTCAAATAGTCTGTTCAGGGACCATTCTCAAATAGTCTGTTCAGGGGCCATTCTCAAATAGTCTGTTCAGGGGCCATTCTCAAATAGTCTGTTCGGGACCATTCTCAAATAGTCTGTTCAGGGACCATTCTCAAATAGTCTGTTCAGGGGCCATTCTCAAATAGTCTGTTCAGGGGCCATTCTCAAATAGTCTGTTCAGGGGCCATTCTCAAACAGTCTGTTCAGGGACCATTCTCAAATAGTCTGTTCAGGGGCCATTCTCAAATAGTCTGTTCAGGGGCCATTCTCAAATAGTCTGTTCAGGGGCCATTCTCAAACAGTCTGTTCAGGGACCATTCTCAAATAGTCTGTTCAGGGACCATTCTCAAATAGTCTGTTCAGGGGCCATTCTCAAATAGTCTGTTCAGGGGCCATTCTCAAATAGTCTGTTCAGGGACCATTCTCAAATAGTCTGTTCAGGGGCCATTCTCAAATAGTCTGTTCAGGGACCATTCTCAAATAGTCTGTTCAGGGGCCATTCTCAAATAGTCTGTTCAGGGGCCATTCTCAAATAGTCTGTTCAGGGGCCATTCTCAAATAGTCTGTTCAGGGGCCATTCTCAAATAGTCTGTTCAGGGGCCATTCTCAAATAGTCTGTTCAGGGACCATTCTCAAACAGTCTGTTCAGGGACCATTCTCAAATAGTCTGTTCAGGGGCCATTCTCAAATAGTCTGTTCAGGGGCCATTCTCAAATAGTCTGTTCAGGGACCATTCTCAAATAGTCTGTTCAGGGACCATTCTCAAATAGTCTGTTCAGGGGCCATTCTCAAATAGTCTGTTCAGGGACCATTCTCAAATAGTCTGTTCGGGACCATTCTCAAATAGTCTGTTCAGGGGCCATTCTCAAACAGTCTGTTCAGGGGCCATTCTCAAATAGTCTGTTCAGGGGCCATTCTCAAACAGTCTGTTCAGGGGCCATTCTCAAATAGTCTGTTCAGGGGCCATTCTCAAATAGTCTGTTCAGGGGCCATTCTCAAATAGTCTGTTCAGGGACCATTCTCAAACAGTCTGTTCAGGGGCCATTCTCAAATAGTCTGTTCAGGGGCCATTCTCAAACAGTCTGTTCAGGGACCATTCTCAAATAGTCTGTTCAGGGACCATTCTCAAATAGTCTGTTCAGGGGCCATTCTCAAATAGTCTGTTCAGGGGCCATTCTCAAATAGTCTGTTCAGGGGCCATTCTCAAATAGTCTGTTCAGGGGCCATTCTCAAATAGTCTGTTCAGGGGCCATTCTCAAATAGTCTGTTCAGGGGCCATTCTCAAATAGTCTGTTCAGGGGCCATTCTCAAACAGTCTGTTCAGGGGCCATTCTCAAACAGTCTGTTCAGGGGCCATTCTCAAATAGTCTGTTCAGGGGCCATTCTCAAATAGTCTGTTCGGGACCATTCTCAAATAGTCTGTTCAGGGGCCATTCTCAAATAGTCTGTTCAGGGACCATTCTCAAATAGTCTGTTCAGGGGCCATTCTCAAATAGTCTGTTCAGGGACCATTCTCAAATAGTCTGTTCAGGGGCCATTCTCAAATAGTCTGTTCAGGAGTGATTCTTATAATCTGCTTCTTAAAAAATGTAGTATAGTTGAGATAATTTTTTCAAGAATGCCTTGCAGCCGAATATCAAACGAATTTATGAAAAAAGTAAAAAAAATCATTTAAAAAAACTTTTTACGATTTCTACAAAAGCAACCAACCTGTTTAGCGGCGACAACATTGAGCCAATCCTTCGGCCACATAGACTTCACGCTTGACAATTGCATATAGCGCAGCGTATCCGAGTACAGATCGGCAGCGTACATAGCAATCTTGGCCACCATAGCCGATTTCATTCGATCCTTAGCCGCCTTCCTGTACACAGTCTCCTGCGCCTGGGCCAAGCACAGCGATATCATTGCGGACAGGGCGTCCGAGCTCATGTCCGAGCTGAGTTCTCGGCCGCACAGAACTGTTGCATTGTCCTTGACGTAGCCCAATGCGCCAGCGGCTTGGCGAAAAAATTTTGCGCAGGCTTGCAGACCGGCATCGTCCGAGTTCTGCTGACCGGCCACCTGAGTCTGCAGTGCAGCTATGTTGAATAGGACGCACATCTTCTCGAATGCGCCAGAGCTGATCTCTGCGGGTAAACGGCACGAGTAAATTTATAGCCTCGCCAGCTAATTAGAAGTCTAGACTTGAGCACTTACTTAAAGCATTTTTTCCACTGAAGAGGCTCTCTTTCTCAAACGCATCATGATACTTGAAGTCAATGCGGATCTGCAATATTTGAAAAAGGAACAATATAAATATATCACACAGAACAGGCCAATTTCAAGCAATAAGTGCAAAACTTACTGAATTCTCAGAAATTGGCAACTTGCTTTCAATAGCACAAAGTTGATCATGGTATCTGAAATTCAGATTTGTGGAAAAATTAATAAAGCTATTTGAAAATTCTTAAACCTTAAGCAGTAAAAAAGCAGGTAGTGCAAAACTAACTATAATCAACTTAGTCTATGTCGAGGTGTATAGTTACTTATGTGCCTATATGCCTATATAATGTGCTTATATCTAAAGCTGAGTGGACTGGCCAGCTGGGTTAAACACACATCCTCCAAGACAGCTGCCAACTCAAATGTGGGACTTATATACATCACAATGCAGAATCTTCCTATGCAACAAATAGGCTTTTTAATATTGTATTATATACAAAACGAAACTTAGAATACACTGCCTATACTGTCAATTGGACTTCATATATATTGATGAAAAATCAAGACATTTAAACTAAGGAAACTTGGGCCTTAATATAGAAAAAAATATACTAAACAAAGGCTTTGACATATTTGATAATTTCTTTAAATTATTTTAAAATATTAATATGTTATATCCTTGAAGAATATACTATTTTTGATGAAAATTCTCATGAGCAACAAGGTTCACTAATACCATATGCATAGCATGTATCAAGGAGTTGGCAAAGTTTTTTTACTAATTTTTTGGCATGTCACCATTATCAAAGCTATGCATTATACTATATACCTAAAATGCCTAAATAGGCAAAAACATAAAATGTCATAATGATTTTTTTTGAAGTGAAAATATTGCAATGGCATTAAAATACACATGGTATTTCTTTTGGACCTACTATAAAGTAAATATCAACAATTTTCCATCCTGAGTCTGTTGGTATATGCCTAATAGATATATTATAACCTGTGTTTTACATTTTTTATTAGAGACAAAGTGCAAAATTGCAACTTATGCCCAATTTCAATTTGTAATTTTAAGGCTGAATGTAATTTCTCTTTTTTTCTTATTTTAAAGCAATGCAAATGAGGCCTAAAATGAAAAATAAGTTATGAGATTGCACCTAAACTATTGTAAACTTTGCTTTTAATAAGCATTCTAATGTAATAAAGTATGATAGGCATATAGCATATCATAGAAAATATTTCAACAAATCTACAATTAATCTAAATGGTAATAATGTAACCACTAAAAAATCAAAGTCTTGTTGTGAACTTATAAATCTATTTAATGTACAATGGTACAACATGCACAACAAAGGGCCATGGCAAAAATTAATGATGTACAATATGTATAATGGCTAGCATTGGTATATGCCATACTCCAGATCATATAGTATATACCCAAAAATTTAGGCATGCATTGACCTTGCAGGATAAAACTAAGCATGCACAATGGCATGCAAGACTCCTAAGAAAATATTATGCATGCACACCTAGTGTTCACTTTATAGAATTATGCAGAAGAGTTATTGTAAAATAGAAAAGATAAAAAAGTCATTTATTGTCACCCTAATATAAAAAGTTCATTTATTGTTGCAATACTAGTATAGTTTTAAGAATGGGCATGCACTCCATTTTTTTTCAATGTGCATTTGTGATTATCTAATTTTTGTTTGGGCATGCACCTAACATGATCTAGACTGAATTCTGGTTGTTACGCCTCTAAACTATTTTGGCCATAGACATTTCACCCCCAGACCATTTTGCCCATAGTCCCATACTCTGGATCATATAGTATTAGAGGTTGGACGGGATCCCAATCCAGATCCCGAAATCTCGGGATCCCAAGGAAAATTGGATTCCCGCGGGACTAGAATCCCGACCCTAAAAAACACGAAAAATGGGAACAGGTCTTTTGATTAAAATTTATAGAATTAGTGATTACTTGAATGTATTTTGTTTTATCTTGTACTCATTACATTATTAATTTGTTGGTTACAAAACTTTGCATCAATTTTGTTGTATTCTACTTTTTGATCTTGACATTTTTAGCTCAATTTTTTTTAAACTTTATATGGACCTACAAGCTACAATATACTAAAAGGCCTGATCCCGATTCCCGAATCCCAATCCCGATCCCGAGAAAAAAATTATTCCCAATCCCGATCCCGCCCGAAGATTTCAATCCCGTCCGACCTCTATATAGTATATGCCCAAAAATTCAAGCATGCATTGGCCTTGCATGCCAAAATTAATTTCAAGCTTTCTGGTTTTTTTCTAGCTTGTAATAGAGTATTTAAACAAATCTTTGCGTGTATAAACTTTCCGCTGTAAATATTATCGCCGAAAAAGCTTTAAAAGCAACAAAATTATCTAATAATGAGGGTCTATTATGCAATTTAAAAAAAGGTCTTTTATTATCACAACATAAAAAAGGTCATTTATTGCTGCAACACCAGTATATTTTTGAGAATGGGCGTGCACTAAATTTTTTTCGGCATGTATTTGTAATTATTCAATTTTTGTTCAGGCATACACCTAGCATGATCCGGACTATGGCCATAGTCCATTTTGCCCATAAACCAGTTTGGCTATTATAGGCATTTTGGCCAAAATGGTGATTATGTAATTTAGAGATACAGCCATACATATATCTTTCTTTTCTTTTTTTGGTGCTAATTTTTAGTTTTAATGTGTAAAAAACTATGATCTAAATTGCTGCTACAACAATTATGTTATTACAATTTTGTTTCTTATGATGTGAATTATTACAAGTCTTTTAAAAGTCATTCCTTCTGAAAGTATGGCAATTAAAGCCAATTTGAACAGCTGAGGATGAGAAAGGGTTTTGGTTATAGCAAATCGAAACACTAAGTTTAAAACCATAAAGTTTAGAAACAGTCCATGGCCAAAAGAGTCTATGGACAAAACAGTCTATAGGCAAAATGGTCTGTGGGGCAAAATGGTGTAGGGGTGAAATGTCAATGGCCAAAATGGTTTATGGGCAAAATGACTGGTTATCTTTGGACTAGGCCTATGGCTATGGGGTATACAATGAAAATATCTGTCATATACCTGTCCTTCTACACTATGGAACCTTATCTGGCCTTGTTTTATATATAGAATAGGCCCAGGCCTAAAACAAACCACAAAAAAACAAATTAACAAACAAACAAATTAACTAGCAATTTAACAATTTAATATTTTAACTAACAAAAAACATGCAATAAAATCATGAGACTTGCATTTCATTATATACTGGCTATATATACTTATAAAATTTGTTTGTAGCATCCTGCCCTTAAGTCAGAAGAAAACAAATGAAAAGCATCTACAACGCTTAGAATAGGCCTACTTTATTAGACCCAATCAAAATTGTTTTAATTACAATACAATGAATAAAATAACTTACTTAAGCAGTACATCCAGTGTAGACTCATGCCGATCACTAAGTTTAGCGACCACCTTAGAACGCAGGTTTTGAAAATCCTCGATAGAAGATTTTAATGTCTCATATTGTTGGCTCGAATATGTCTGTTCAATAAATGTTTTAAAAGGTTTTCGGAAGTCGACCTCGCCTGCCTTTTTAACAGGAATAGCAAGATAGCTAGCCATTTTAAATAAGAGTTCACAGAAAGCGCTTGAAGCGTTAAACCTTTTATTTTGCTCTTCTGACTGTTTAATGCAAAGTCGGTGCAAATAAAGAAGAGTTTTAAATTTAGGTAGTGTAGTCTATTACACAGAAAGCTCAGGTAAAGCCTCGCTCGGCAAATTGCAAATTAATACCTGAGTTGAGTCATGAAAATTAACACAAAACTAAATTAAAGCATCAAGCAAAATAATTTTCTAAAACTTTGACTCAACGAAGTCACAAATGTAAATATTAGTTTTCAGTATCATAAATAAAAATATAACACTTTTTTTGTTATAAAAATGCTGTACACAAAGTCAACATACATGTAACTCAAATTACTTGTCATTATTCGTTCTTACTTATATGCATATGATTTCAAAGCTTACAGGGGAATTTATGAGATGTCAAGGCTTACGGGGAGAGTTGCTGAGATGTCAAGGCTGACGGGGGAATTGCTGAGATGTCAAGGTTCATATCATTGGGAATTGCTGAGATGTCGATCAAAAGGCTCACATATGGGAATTGATAGGGAATGGCAAGGCTGAGCCTAGGCTGAGATAGCAAGCTGAGTTTCGTTAAGCACGTGCAAGAGATCTGTAAGGGGACGCGTCCAGCTGCTCAAGAATCTGGCGAGCAGCGACGGGCTGGCAAAACAAGCTTCTTAGGCAAACGTGAGAGACGATTTTCGAGAGTAAAATTATGTATGGATCGACTGCCTGTATGCCGTGGCTTGGAGAGAAGAGCTGGGCTAAGCTGGAAGTGCTCCAGAGAAAAGCTACGAGAGTATTGGAGGCATGATGGCTACGACACCGATTGAGGGAGTCAAGGGAAGAGAGCGGCACCGAGGAGCTCTGTGGGCTGGCGAGCTGGAGAGCTGTCCAGAGGCTGGATAGAATTCTCAGGTGGGAGATGGCTCGATCAGAAGATTGGCGGAAGACAGAGGGAAAGGCCGCCTGAATAGGCGCGTGCTGGAACGGGAGGGCTTTGCATGGGGGCTGCTAAGGATCAGTGGCAGCTGGATGTACCAAGGTTCGAGGACGTGAAAAAAAGAAAGACCAGGAATGACGTGGAGGGGTGTGTCGATCCAAGCGGAAGGTTCCCGCCGGCCGAAGAAGAGGATTGCAGAAAACTAGGCACCCTTGCAGCGAGGAAGCCAGCGAAGGTGCGGATGTCCTAGCTTTTTTACGGACGGTTCAGTGAACAACTATTGGAGCCGGAGGTGGCGGAATGGTTGTCATGAGTGGCGACATGGAGAGCGGAACCTGGCGTCTAGTAAAGTGTCAGGAGGCAGGATCGCATCGTCGACGCTCACGCTATATGGGATGCGACGAGATGGCTGACAGAAACGCGGTATTCGTTGGATGAAAGCGGTGTTATGTACAGATCGCAAGAGTGGCCTCCAGGTGGTCAGCAAGGTTGGCAGAAACCCGCTGGCCAAGCTGGTCAGGTAAGACTTCGGCAAGCTGGACCAGGCGGGTAAGCTGTTGATCCTGCTCTGGATCCCTAGTCACTGCGGAATCGGAGGAAATGAGGAGGCGGAGGAGGTGGCTGGCGAAGCGGTAGGAGAGGTTGAGCATGACGGAGCTAGAGTGCTGGCTAGCACGGTGGCAAAAAGAGCGAGGCGGTACGGTACTACGGTACGCGGATACGTGGCTGGAGACACGAGAGAATGATGAGGGTGTACCAGAGCACGTGTGGTAATAATAGGGACCCGTGGTTCAGTAGTAGGAGGGAGGAAGTGAGCTTCAGAAGGATGCGCACAGGCCACTCGATCGAATTAGCGGCCTACAGGAAGAGGATAGGGCTCCAGGACAAAAGCTTATGCCGGTGTTGCGACATGCTAGACGAGACAATGCAGCAAGTCTGGGACTGCCCGGTGACAGATGGAAGGAGGAGGGCGTGGTGTTGCAGTGGCCTTCGGGCGGTTTGTGAACAACCGGAAGAAAGCTCTGAAGTACTGGGAGTGGTGGAGAGGACACCCGCCGTGGGGGCCAGGGAGGAGGCCCCTAGCCGTTGATGAAAGGTGGTTGGCATCAACAACAACAACAGCAGCCGCAGCAGCAGGAGCCGTAGCAACTGACCATGGCCCAGCAGCAAGTCCGACGGCGTACAGCTGCTGCTGAAGCTCTCCATCGTCTTGATTGGACATGAGCGAGTCGGAGAGTGAGCTATCCAAGGCAGCTGACAGTGCAATGATGATGACAATGAATCATTTGTTACCGCTGACGCGTCGAACGCAGAAGAAGGCCTACAAGTCGAAGTACAGGAAGAGCAAGCAGAAGGGGAAGAATGGGAAGAAGTCGATTGTGACCGCAATGTCTGACTCCCTGCGCCGGCATCTCACGACAACTCCTGGTGTCAACCCGTGGATTGAAATTCCAGAGGATTCTGAGGCCGTTGACTTCTTTGTGATTTTGCTCATCACATGATGAGATGATCGCCATTTTGTACAGCTGGTGAATGCAGAGGCACAGAAGGAGATTGCAAGCAACTGACAGTGACCTGCCGCTGACCTCAGGCTGGTGAATTGGAAGAACTGCACCGAGGCAGAAGAGTGCAAGCTCGTCTGAGAAATTCTGTGCATGGGAGTTCATGTGAAGCCTGAGCTGCGCTGCACCTACTGGTTAACTTAACCAGTTAGCAGTCACAGTCTTTGTTTAACTGGTCATTGCTCATCTGGTCATTACTGCAACTCAATTGCGCAAAATTCATTCACTAATGAGCTTGTGTGTGTAAAACGGGTTCTGTTTCTTTGATGGCTGCTCTGCAATTAACAGTGGGTTTTTTTCAGAGTGAGTGGCAGGGTGCCGCTGGTGCTGGCCACAGACAGATGCGGCTGCGGGCATATTTAGCATATGGCGGATGGCTGGAGATCTGCCAGCGGGTTTCGGGGACGAGGCTAAGCTTCCTATCAATCGCCTAAGAACGTGTGACAGTCTCTCTGTAAGGAATTTCCTCGCCGTTGAGTTTGAGGGCTGGGGGTCCAGTCCGGGCTCTAACCTGCACTATCTGTCGTAGAATTTGACAGCCTAGCTTTTCTTGACGTTCGCCGTGATGCCATACATGTACCTGCCAATTAGCCAGGGCTAGAGGACCCCTGTGTATTTCTGAAGATGCTCCGCTATGCAAGTACCTTGGGCTTGAGCTGACTCAGATGGCCAGATCGTTCGCGTACTGACTGGTTTTAGTTTTTAGAATCAATTTCTGAAATCGATCACATCCCATATACTAAAAATGTAGATATCTAGATACATGTAGATAGATATAGATACCTAATACCGACAAACTATTTTTAGTATATAGATTAGAGATTTAGTATATTTAGATGGAAACTGGAATCGACAACGGAAAGGCCTCCGACAAGCCCCAGGACTGCGGTCTATCGTGGAGGCCTGTACGGGTAGCATATTCGTCTCCCATCCAGGGGATGGGTACGGGTCGCCACGAAGAGGCTGCTATCGTGACCACGGTCAACCTGCATCAACGGCGCCCTGAGCCGTCCGCAGCCGCTTCGCCGGGGCCTGCCGCAATTAAGGTTCAGTGCTCGCCTGTTCCTTTTTCTGCTGAATTCATCAACGGCGTGGGGCGGGTCTGCCCGCCTAGAGCCGCCCCGACCCTCTACACTGACGACCTCGCCATCCGCGGGTCCAGAACAGCTCTGTGGCAGCGGCTACCTAATCTCTCTAGGAGGGCCTCGACTCGGTAGCCAGGGATCCTGAACCTTCGAAGAGCGTCATCGCTCTGTTCACTAGTACGATACTAGCAAAGCCTTGTCTCCAGCCTCAGATCCTGCTCGAGGGCACGCCCCTGTCTGTGGATCCCAACCCACGCTTTCTTGGCGTCATCCTCGACAAAAGACGTTGAGTGCTGCAACATTGCTGGCCGCCCTCGCCAATCAGGACTTGGGCTGGCGCTGCACGTCTTCAATGCGCTCATCAAATCAGTGATGGAATTTCGTGCCGGCCTGGAAGCCGTGGATCAGTGAATCACACCGCGACGAGCTGGAGCGCACCCAGAACCGCGCCCTCGTCCGCACCACCGGCCAACTGCAGACACGCCGGTCGAGACTCTCCGGCTGGAGGCCAGTGTCGTCAGCTACGGCATGCACGCCAGGCGCGGTCGTGGGAGAAAGCGTTTCGGCTTTCCGACGACCACCCGCCGCGTCGCGCCGCCTCTGGGACCACCATATACACCACCTTGTCCGCCCCCAACTGGCGGCTCCCGCGGCTTCTAAAGCTAATGCAAAGTCCTGCCGAACAAACGTCAACCATCGTCAACCTTTCTTTCCGCCAAGCGAACCTACCCCCTCTCAGCCTTCCGGGAGGCTGACGCAGTTTTTACCTCAACCTATTGAAAACGTCCGCCACGCCCATCGAACCGGAACTTCATCCGCAGCGCTGCCACCGACCGCATCCGGGAGCTCGTTGCCTCGCTGTCCCCACCGGCCTGGACAGTCTACACCGACGGTTCTGCGACCAGGGCACGATCGCCAATGCGCCACACCTTCGTGGTCACGGAGGGCGACGGCCGGCCAACCTGCATGGTCATTTTCATGCCGAGTCCCGCCGCGGTTAGCCCATACGTCCAGTTTCGACGAGGACACTAGAGAGTTCATGGTCTTATACCGAGAGACCTTAATTTCATCAAACTCGATAAGCTACATAAGTGTAGTATACATGTACATGCAATAGGTACGTTTACGTGCATGTATACATGTAGATTGATTTACATTGAAATATTTTGCTATGGAACAATATCGCAGGTGAAAATTAATTTACTTGTATCATCAGCTTTCTAAAAGTTATAGCAAGATACATAAACATTACTTTTGAATTTACCAACATAAACTGACGCTCAAGAAACACTCGATGCACGAGAACGAGCCTATCTGTGAGCATTGTAATACAATTTACCAGCCATGAATGTTTATTAACAAAAGTAATATCAGGTTTCTTTTTGAAGCAATACAAATTTTAGTCAAAAAAGCTTAAATGTGAAATATATATTTTTGAAAATATAAAAACAATTTTTACTTGCAGTACAAATTATAAAAAATGATTACATTAGCAATGTATTTAACTTATTTCTTTTTGGCAATGATCTGATCAATGCGCGTGTGTCTGTGGGCTCATGTTTCACTCATTTGGTCTCACTACTACAGTCGAACTCTTTCTTAACTCTTTTGATGACTTTCTGTTTCTGACGTGTTACTGTAGTTTGGATTGTGTTGATCAAAGGTTTTAATTGCTGATATATTTCAGTTTTCTACGCAGCTTCTCTTGTCAAGGACTCAAGGTCAAGGAAGATATAATTGCAATAGTTAATATGTTTCAATTCCTAGGTCGTAATAGACCTCTACGCAGTACCTTTATACTTGTAAAATGTGCATATATTTACGCATTTTGTATTTGGCTACTCCCATGTCTATTTCGTTAACTTGATTTCTTTTTGTTAATACTAAACAAAATCTGTCTAATCTGTTTTGTTCTTGAAGCAATAAACCAAATCTCATTAGGCCTAATTTATTGATATATTAATTTGCAGCTATATTCTATATATAAAGCAATGTTAAGTCAGTTTATTGGAGATAAAGACTGCCAATTTTTTTGTGAAAATGATTTTTTAGGTATGTACCTATATATATCTGGACATTTCTCTTAAAAATAAATTATTTGATAAATTTATTAAAATACTGAATGCAATTTGATACAGTAGGCATAATCAGGGTGCACCTAAGTGGGGGGTAAGTGGTGGTTGCCCTCTTTTGATTAAGACCGAAAAAGAAATAAAAGGGAGGACCAAATGAATTTTGGCCAAATTAAAGGGGTGTCCCCAGTTTTTTTTGCTGCCTCCTTTGGATCTTTACCCCCTGAATCTATCCCTCATCAAAATTTTCTGGTTGCATCAATGAGCATAATAGATACTATGCTATAGCTAATACTATATTGGATATTACTTGGCTCTTTTGAAAATTTATAAGTTTTATTTGAAATAAAAAGGCCTACTGAAGCTGGCATAGAATGCCAAAGTTATTAAGTCAAATGTTAGCATTTCACATAATGTCAGTATACCAAGATTGAAAAGCATCAATTTTTATGCCATTTATTTTTTATATACTAATAATAATAACTTTTTAAAAGATAAAATAAATAATATATTTAATGATGATCTATAGTCAGGAAAATGGCCTTTGCCACAGAAAATTCTGGTGCACATGCATTTAGTGCATTATCATGGCACAAATTATTTGTTTATCTAATTTGTATTTTTGAATGTTTGATTCCAATTTTCTATATGATATGTTTTACCCAGGCATAGAAACAATGGATAGAAATACATATGAGTAAATAGATAGTGCATAGATAATTAGGTTGTTCCCAAAAATGTATTCTACTATGCCACTTTTTTATTATTGCTGATGATATTTAAAATTCAGTTATACTTGGATACTAGTCACAAAACATTGAAATACTATATTGTTGAACTTGAACCTATTCTTATCCTAAAAATATTTATATAATATATCATTTTTTATGTAGAGATTAAATCTATTAGTTCATCTATTGTAAGTGGAGCAATTTCATCTTTTATAGAATGGACTAAACAAAGTTATATACATGTAACTAATGTGGTTAAAACAAACTCTTATCTCTCCTTTCTTCCCTCTCTCCTCTCTCCCCTCTCCCCTCTGTTCTTTTTCCTCTCTCCCCTTTTCCCCTTTCTTCTCTCCCCTCTCCTTTCTCCCCTCTCTCTTCTCTCCCCTCTCCTCTCCTCTCTTCTCTCCTCTCTCCTTTCTCCTCTCTTTCTTTTACTCTCCCTTCTCTCCTCTTCTCTCCCCTCTACCCTCTCTCCCTTCTCTCCTCTTTCTTTTTCTCTCCCCTCTCTTCTCTCCTCTCACCTCTTCTCTCTTCCCTTCTCTCTCCCCTCTCTTCTCACCTTTTCTCTACTCTCTTTCCTCTCCTCTCTTATATCTCTTTTTGTATTGTTTAAGTAGCTTAAGTAACAAAATCTCCAATGCTTACTGAGATCTTCTGTGAGAGTGATAGCCTGCTTGTCAGTTGGTTTGTAAGAAGATTTGGCAGCAAAGGCCTCAATTGTTTACAGTCAAGCCTTCTTTGATGGTGGCAAATGCTAGGTGGCTGTGGCTTCTTCATTTGTTTTATTCTTATTCATTTTTACCTTGTCCCCTATTATGCCAACCACAATGTACATGTGGTATCAAATATCTCTGTTGCTTTAGTCCCCAACCCTAGGGACTTAAGAGCTCTCTCACATTGAAAGTGAAATTATTCATCTTCACATTAATCCCTACCATCCCTTCCATACCATTATAGTATAGCCCAATAGTATATTTGATCATTTAAGATTGATTTCTTGGATTTGCCTCCTATGTACTAAATTTAAAGTTTGCATTTCTAAATGAATATCAAATTATAGATGGGAAGGATGATTTTATATTTAGCTCGTATAATCTCCTTACCTACTTGACTGATTTCAAATTAAATCAAGTGCTTGTTTGGATGCTTGTGACATGCTTACTTTTAGTCTGTTTTTTCATTGCTAATAGATAGCTATACTGTACAACTAAAAAAGTGCCAAACTTATTCTACTAATTATGATTTTATGGAAAATTTGTCCTATTGTATGGCAATATATAGGAGCCTATATAAAATTAACTAGCTAGTAAGCTATAAATAATGTAATATTTTAATTTTTTGATTTTTATAAATATCAATCAATGTATACTATAATTATTTTTTATAGTACTGGGAAATATACTACTCTTTAAAGCTTCTCTCAAATATTTTAAATTTATTTTGGTATTTTTTTATTAGTAGGTTTTATTTAAGTAATTGTGTGAAACTGACTGTAGACAATTAATTTACAGAGATCCTTTAAGTTCTCCATTAAATAGTTAATTGGGCTAGCACTTTGAGTTCTGTAGCTAACATAAAATTATAGATATAGAGGTTTTTAGGAAGACCAGGAGCCCTTGACTTTATGGGGATGGTAGACTGTAGTGGAAATGAACGAATTAAAGTCCCGAGGGTTGTAGATGAGATTTTTGACGCCATGTGCACATTGTGTGATAGAGATGGTAGAGACTGAAGTTAAGTTGAATAATTTTATTTTCAATACGATGGGAGCCATTAGGAGCTCTAAAGAAAGTCCCTTTTTGGGCTTTGGACTCAAGCATCCGAGATACAGATATGGATATAGATATGCAAAAATTTTGGCTACAGCGGAACTCTACTTATTCTACTCTACTCTACTTACTCTACTCTAATCTACTTACTCTAATTTACTCTACTCTACTCTACTCTACTTGTCATCTAATAAGTAAAGTTTTTTTGTTTCAATCATATTCATTCATATTAATTATAGGGGCCAATCATATATGTATGTATATGTATATTTATATTTAAAACAAATCTTTGCTGCAGACTCAGCACGATGGAGCTCGGAGCTTATCGCCAGCCTCAGCCTCCGCAGCAGCAGCCGCATCGGCGAGCCGGCCACCCATCCAGCCGGTCGAATGATCGCACAGACCACCGAGACAGCGACACCGAACTCGAGGATGTCGACAACGCAGACGATGTCGAAGACGAAGACGCCGACTCCGAGAAGGACTCGCGAAGACGCCCATCGGCTTCGTCGGCGCGTCGGCGAAGCCAAAATCAGCAGCAGCAGCAGCGACGCTCGCCGTCGGAGCGAAGCCAACGGTCGGCCTATTCGGCGGCGTCTTCGACCACAACGGCAGCCGCAGCGGCGGCGGTGCGAGCTTCGCCGGATCGGGTTGCGAATCCGGCCGAGGTGCGCCGAGTTCTGGACCGCCTGATGGCCCGGCTGGACTCCGAGCGGGCGCTCAGGCGAGCTGCCCAGGCCGAGTCGACTGAGCTCCGCCAGCAGCAGCAGCTGCTGCAGAAGGCCGGCAGCAACGCCGAGCTGGTCAACCGGCTGCAGAAAGAGCTGAAAGCGGCCAGGTACGCCAATCGCGAGCTGAGAGACCGGCTGGGCGCCGGGCAGAGCCTGGAGGGTCGCGAGGCGGCGCTGGCCGGCGAGCTGGGTGCCCTGCGTCGGCATCTCGCTGCCGCGGTGGACGCTGCCGACGAAGATGGCGACGGCGAATGGGAATCGGCGCAGAGGACGCTTAACGCGCTGGTGAGAGATTCTGGGTAGTGAGGATGAAGGGATAGGTGTAGGGTGGTGAAGAGATACGTTTAGAATTGGTGAATGGGATGTATGTAGGGTTAGTGAAGGGCCAGATGTAGGATTGGTGAAGGGACAGATGAAGGGACAGATGAAGGGATAGATGTAGGGATAGATGTAGGGTTGGTGAAGGGACAGATGAACGGACAGATGAAGGGACAGATGAAGGGACAGATGAAGGGACGGATGAAGGATTGGTGAAGGGACAGATGAAGGATTGATGAAGGGATAGATGAAGGGACAGATGAAGGGATAGATGTAGGGTTGGTGAAGGGACAGATGAAGGGACAGATGAAGGATTGGTGAAGGGACAGATGAAGGATTGGTGAAGGGACAGATGAAGGATTGGTGAAGGGACAGATGAAGGATTGGTGAAGGGACAGATGAAGGATTGGTGAAGGGACAGATAAAGGATTGGTGAAGGGACAGATAAAGGATTGGTGAAGGGACAGATGAAGGATTGGTGAAGGGACAGATGAAGGATTGGTGAAGGGACAGATGAAGGATTGGTGAAGGGACAGATGAAGGATTGGTGAAGGGACAGATGAAGGATTGATGAAGGGACAGATGAAGGATTGGTGAAGGGACAGGTGAAGCGTTGGTGAAGGGATAGATGTATTTCAGATAAAAGGATAGATATAATCTTAGTCGAAGTTTATAATTCATATTAAGGCATATATTTTATCTCAAATTTTTTATTACGCAAATGAAGGCAAAACGGGTCAGTAAGCACTCGGTCAGCCCCCACTAGTGCGCTTAT
Organism: Macrostomum lignano; assembly: GCA_002269645.1. Taxonomy (NCBI): domain Eukaryota; kingdom Metazoa; phylum Platyhelminthes; family Macrostomidae; genus Macrostomum; species Macrostomum lignano. The sequence goes on along the minus strand of NIVC01003039.1, from coordinate 34,927 downwards.
TGAATCTCAATCTAAAAACGAGTTTCTCACGCATAGGAAATTGTTCAACCTGCAGTTAATAAGTTTTGAACTTTTTACAGCTCCGTCCCGCTATGCGCCAGGATTGTCCTTATTTAGAGCAGTGCTAGCTCTTTGACATCTTTGCCATTCTCTTATTCTGCTGCATTCTCATATTTTCTTTATATAAAAAACGCTGGTGAGAGGGCAGAGCTTCTATAAAAATGAACTGAAGCGACTCTAGAAGCAGGTGGCTTTGCTGTTATTCTTGTCTAGATATGCGCTCTGCTCTCTCTAGTAGACTTCAATTAATTAGGAAGCTTTACTCAAGAGCTGTGCTCCAAATCTGTCGGTCAAATTTATGCAAGACAAAAGAATAAAATTAAGTTGGGTCAGAATACACGTAGTTGACCTACCTTTTTGATTTTCAAGTAGTACCTTTCCATTGCTTTATATTGCTTTCTGACAAATGAGAGAATATAAAATAGACAGTAAAATGACATCAACACTACTAACTACTTGATCAGTAGGGTAGTACGGACACGAAAAGCGCGATTTTATATATTGATTTATTTTGTATTTCAGAGTACGGGGATGCAGTCAGTTATAACTTTTATTATTGTGTCTAAATGAGCTGCATAATTATTTGAGGTCAGCCATTATCGATTGAATTCTTTTTAATCACTTTTTTCCATGAATATGTACACGCACTCTTCAAAAATTAGAGATTTTTGTTTCAACTGTTTTAACAGCGGTAATTAGTTTTGTTTTCTACAAATTTTAATGCTTATTTCTTACAGTTAGCTGTATAGCTGGGTAACTGTGCCATGTACTTTATGAGTAATATTTGCGTAAAGCAACGCCCAAAAATATTTCTATAAGCCAGGGAGAGACCGAGGTGGGGGCTGTCGGTTAGGGGCCAAGGCGAACTCCAAGTGGCAATATGGAATGCTAGCTGTGTTCCGGATACTCTCCCTAAGACTTTTGTTTTGTATAATAGCTGAATAAAAGTTGTGGTTTAAAGAATTTGGACCCTCGGATACCAGTCAATTTGAGTTTCATATTTTCTGCAAATTATATTTTAACTAAAGTAAGAATAATTTTGTAGACTTAAAGACTTCAATCATCTGTACAATTTGAGTAATCTGTAATTATAAAGTCTGCAAACTTCTGCAACTTGTGTGGATCAGAGAAGCTCAGCAGTGCAAAAGGGTAGGGAAGAGATCAAGGTATTTTATTTGATTTTCAACCTTTTCATTGATACCAGCTGGCATCCTGGTTTCCACTTTGGCATCCTGAATTCGGACCCTGGGCTCAACAGACCCAGACAAACCATGGCTTGACATTAGCGCGCCTGTGTATATAATTTTAATAGCTCGCGCTTATGTCAGTTGCAGTCAGCTGAAGGGTAGGCGCTTATGTCAGGTGCAGTCAGCTGAAAGGTAGGCGCTTATGTCAGGTGCAGTCAGCTGAAGGGTAGGCGCTTATGTCAGTTGCAGTCAGCTGAAGGGTAGGCGCTTATGTCAGGTGCAGTCAGCTGAAAGGTAGGCGCTTATGTCAGGTGCAGTCAGCTGAAAGGTAGGCGCTTATGTCAGGTGCAGTCAGCTGAAAGGTAGGCGCTTATGTCAGGTGCAGTCAGCTGAAAGGTAGGCGCTTATGTCAGGTGCAGTCAGCTGAAAGGTAGGCGCTTATGTCAGGTGCAGTCAGCTGAAAGGTAGGCGCTTATGTCAGTTGCAGTCGGCTGAAAGGTAGGCGCTTATGTCAGTTGCAGTCGGTTTGCTTAACATTGTACAAAGTAGCGGTAATGCTTTGTTTATAATTGGGCCTTTGTGCCAACGGTTAAAGTTCTTTCCAGATTCTCAGTTTTAGATCGCCTTGGTTAAGTGTAAGAGTCGAATTGTCTTGGCCTGACATTGCGCTCCGAGATTATCGATTTTATATTCTTCAGTTCCTTTTGCTTAGCAGACGGTTGTGCATGGGCACTTGCTATAGAATCCTCTCTCATTGGTAGTCAGGCTGTTAGAGGGGGGAGTTACCAGTCAGGGCTTAATCTCTTGCTCTTTCAACTTTGCAAGTCGGCAAACGAGTAACTGTAGAGGAACAGAATTAGCCAATTTAATAATTGACGATTGTGGGTATGTAAGCTTTGTGTCTTTTATACGTGAGCCAACTTTTTGACAATTCAATTCAAGGTGGCATCAGCCGTGTTGGTCAGGTAAAGGCGGCACATGTTGCCAACGTGTTTCTTTATGCTTGATTCAGTTTACAATAAAACTTTAGTTTATCTTTTTATATTACCCTTCGAAAATTTTTATTCATATTGTACTGCGTGCCAATACCCGAGTTGAAGTTGTGGCTTCTAATGGTTTATTTTGCATGGCAATAGTAATGGATTGCTAGTCTGGCCTCATGAATGATCTCTTCAACACAGGAATAGTAATGGACTAGCAAGCTACGCCCCCCGTTGGGGAGAAATCAAAGAATGTAACATTGAAAAAAACTACATGTAGCTTCTGACCTCCGCCTTAGTATCTTAGCAATTTCCCCCGTCAGCCTTGACATCTCAGCAATTCCCCCCGTCAGCCTTGACATCTCAGCAATTCCCCCGTCAGCCTTGACATCTCAGCAATTCCCCCGTCAGCCTTGACATCTCAGCAATTCCCCCGTCAGCCTTGACATCGCAGCAATTCCCCCGTCAGCCTTGACATCGCAGCAATTCCCCCCCGTCAGCCTTGACATCTCAGCAATTCCCCCGTCAGCCTTGACATCTCAGTAATTCCCCCGTCAGCCTTAACATCTCAGTAATTCCACATTAAGCCTTGACATCTCAGCAATTCCCCCGTCAGCCTTGACATCTCAGCAATTCCCCCCGTCAGCCTTGACATCTCAGCAATTCCACATTAAGCCTTGACATCTCAGAAATCATCTTTTCAACTCAGGAATAGTAATGGATAGCTAATCTAGTCTTACTTATTGAATTTACGAGTCAGGACTTAGTCACAATTTACTTCTTAATCGTAACGTATTTACTCGTTAAGCACAGCCACTTACTGTCTGAATTAGTATTATCTGTCGATATTACACTTACCCTATGAAATTTCGCACACAGCACAAATGCGTTAATATTGTGCTCAAATATTTTGAAATGAAAAAAAATTGTCTGTGTTCAACCCATTTTTTTCTTTACTATTGAGTGAAAGCGGAGTGTAAATCTGTATATTATTATTTTTTTGTTTCCTTCTGTTCTTCCTTTATCGCACTACTTATTAAAGTAGAGTGTAGCGAAAGCACTCTTTATTTTAATTTAGTGCCTCATTATAATCGCTGAATTTATTTGCATGTCCCCCCCGGTTATTCAGACGAAGGCAATCGAAAAGTTTGTCAACAAGCGCTGGCTGGAACGGGATCAGCTTGTCCACGAACTGCAGACTGAACTTGACCGATTGAAAACTGACTATGCCAATCTGGTGAGGGATTTTATTTGTGAAATAGGTTCCCATGATCCCAATCCCACGGTGACCCACTAATTTTAATCGTGTTATCATCGTAATCTCTTAATAATCCTGCATAAACTTTTTAAATCCCGGACCATCTCAGTCTCATCTTATAGTCCTGTCTAGTCTCATCTCATGGTCCCATCTCAGTTCCATCTTATAGTCGCATCTAGTCTCATCTTATAGTTCCATCTAGTCTCATCTTTTAGTCCCATCTAGTCTCATCTTAGAGTCCCATCTAGTCTCATCTTAGAGTCCCATCTAGTTTCATCGTAGGGTCCCATCTAGTCTCATCTTATACATGTAGTCCCATCTAGTCTCATCGTATGGTTCCATCTAGTCTCATCTTATGGTTCCATCTAGTCTCATCTTATAGTTCTGTCTAGTCTCATCTCATAGTCCCATCTCTGTTCCATCTTATAGTCCTGTCTAGTCTCATCTCATAGTCCCATCTCTGTTCCATCTTATAGTCCCATCTAGTCTCATCTTATAGTTCCATCTAGTCTCATCTTATAGTCCCATCCCAGTCGCATCTTATAGTCTCATCTAGTCTCATCTTATATCCTATCTAGTCTCGTCTTATGGTCTTATCTCAGTCACATTCTATAGTCCCATCTCAATCCCATCTCAATCCCATCTCAGTCCTATCTCAGTCACATTCTATAGTCCCATCTCAATCCCATCTCAGACCCATCTCAGTCCTATCTCAGTCACATTCTATAGTCCCATCTCAATCCCATCTCAGTACCATCTCAGTTACATTCTATAGTCCCATCTTAATCCCACTTCGGTCCCATCTCAGTCACATTCTATAGTCACTTCTCAATCCCATCTCAATCCCACTTCGGTCCCATCTCAGTCACATTCTATAGTCACTTCTCAATCCCATCTCAATCCCATCTCAGTCTAATCTCAGTCCTATTTTAGTCACATCCTATAGTCCTGTCGCAGTCCAGTCAGAATCCCATCTCAGTCTACTTTGAATTCTATCTCAATCCTAACCGAATCCCATCTCAGTCGCATCCTACAGTTCCATCAAAAGCCACATTTTAACCCTCCTAATCTCATCCCAGTCTTCCCAAAATACAATTCAAAGTAAAATCTGTCCCAAACCGAACCGCTTTCTGATCCCGAATCCCCACTAGTCCGAGCGCAGCGATCAGGCCAGCCAGGCCGCCGAGGAGCGAGTGAAAAGTTTAAAGAAGCGCAACGCAGAGCTGGCGGCCATTGCCAGACGGTTGGAGGAGAAGGCCAGGTCTGCCCAGCAGGTGAGAGGCGGGATTGGGCGGCTTTTCTAGGAATCTGACACTCTTTCAGGTGGGATTTCTAAGAATCTTGCTTTATTTAGGGTGAGATTTCTAAGAATTTTTCTCTATTTAAAGTGAGATTTCTAAGAATATTTCTAAGATTTCTAAGAATCTTTCTCTATTTAAAGTGAGATTTCTAAGAATCTTTCTCTAAGATTTCAAAGAATCTTTCTCTATTTAAAGTGAGATTTCTAAGAATCTTTCTCTAAGATTTCAAAGAATCTTTCTCTATTTAAAGTGAGATTTCTAAGAATCTTTCTCTAAGATTTCTAAGAATCTTTCTCTATTTAAAGTGAGATTTCTAAGAATCTTTCTCTAAGATTTCAAAGAATCTTTCTCTATTTAAAGTGAGATTTCTAAGAATATTTCTAAGATTTCAAAGAATCCTCTATTTAAAGTAAGATTTCTAAGATTTATAAGAATCTTGCTTTATTTAGGGTGATACTTAAAAATAATAAAAATATTCCAATTTTCGGCGTAATATTTTCAAGAATTTTTGACACTATTTATGCAATTTTCCCAGAATCCAGCACTTTTTAAGAGAAAATTTAGAGTCGTTTTTATAGTCGATATTTTCAATATTGGTTTTTCTGACTTTAGGTACTGCAAGTAGTCAGTAGCCACTTTTCTGTATTTTGCGTTTTTACCGATAAAAATTTTCAGCCGTCGCTGGACGAAATCCGACGCGACTACGAGCGGCGCCGGATGAGGGACCTGGCCGAGAATGCCAAGCTGCTGTCCGAGAAGGACAATGAGCTGGCCGGGCTCAGGCACAGAGTTGACCAGCTTAACTATAAGGTAAGGAGACTGTGCTCAGAGATTTATTTGGATTAGTAAATTAATTTATTATCCGACTAAAGTACGTAATTACCCTTTATTTAAGAGATGATTCCCTGATATATCGCGAGGATTTTTTTTATTTACTTAGGTTTTCCCCTCTTATTAAACGAAGAATTTTTTCTTTATTAAATTAAGAACTTTCTTTTCTATTTTGTAGCAGGCTATTTATATCTTTTTTATTGTGGTTTTCCTCTCAAGGAGAATATTTTTTTCGAAAGGGGTATTTCTCTCCCTTTAAGGGGTATTTCTCTCCCTTTAAGGGGTATTTCTCTCCCTTTAGGGGTATTTATTTCTTTTCAAGAGGGAATTTCTCTATTTTAAGTGGAGTATTTCTCTATTTTAGGTGGGGTATTTCTCTATTTTAAGTTTGGTCCTTATCTTTCAAGAGGGAAATCTTTCAAGTCCCTCTTGAAAAGAAAGAAATGCCCCTTGAAGGGAGAGAAATACCCCTTGAACGGAGAGATTTCTCTATTTTAAGTGTGATATTTCTTTAAGTGGGGTATTTCTTTATTTTTAAGTGTGAGATTCTCTTTTTGAAGTCAGAAATTCCTCTTTCATCGATTGACAGATTTTTCCCCTCATCAGTTAGGCAATTCTCTCCACATTAGTGAGAAATTCCTGACTAACTAATTTCTCCCTCCAACAGCAGAGCCATGTTGGAGTTGCTCACCCACTGAGGCCCCTCTGACTTTTTAGCTCTATGCGGCATTTCAGACCAGAAACAATCCCAACTCCGAGGCTCTGGAGGGCATGCTCAAAACTGCTCAACGCGAAAGATTGTTGCTTGAGCGACAGCTCACCTGGAATCAGGTGAGTGCACTTTTTGCGGGTTACCTTTTATGTAGTTACTTTGTCACTAAATACAATCAGCGCCATTTTTGTTTGGACTCATTTGTCACTAGATAGTGGCAGTGCCATTTGAGACTCATTTGCCACTAGATAGTGGCAGACACTGGCAGTGCCATTTTCATTTTAAGATACATTTGCCACTAGATATTGGCGAGTGCCATTTTCATTTTGAGATACATTTGCCACTAGATATTGGCGAGTGCCATTTTCATTTTGAGATACATTTGCCACTAGATAATGGCGAGTGCCATTTTCATTTTGAGATACATTTGCCACTAGATAATGGCGAGTGCCATTTTCATTTTGAGATACATTTGCCACTAGATAATGGCGAGTGCCATTTTCATTTTGAGATACATTTGCCACTAGATAATGGCGAGTGCCATTTTCATTTTGAGATACATTTGCCACTAGATAATGGCGAGTGCCATTTTCATTTTGAGATACATTTGCCACTAGATATTGGCGAGTGCCATTTTCATTTTGAGATACATTTGCCACTAGCTATTGGCGAGTGCCATTTTCATTTTGAGATACATTTGCCACTAGATATTGGCAGTGCCATTTTCATTTTGAGATAAATTTGCCACTAGATATTGGCGAGTGCCATTTTCATTTTGAGATACATTTGCCACTAGATATTGGCGAGTGCCATTTTCATTTTGAGATACATTTGCCACTAGATATTGGCGAGTGCCATTTTCATTTTGAGATACATTTGCCACTAGCTATTGGCGAGTGCCATTTTCATTTTGAGATACATTTGCCACTAGATATTGGCAGTGCCATTTTCATTTTGAGATACATTTGCTTTTTATTTGTTGATCTCAAACAGTCATTAGCTTAAGTCTGCTAAATATGTACACGCGTAATCGGATTTTATATTTGTTTTAATTTCTATTTAAATGATTTGAAAATTTGGAAACCAATACCCTTCTCTGTGGCGCTATCTAAGGGGATTTCGAGATGTGTTTGAAGAGGGATTTCAGGCCGGGTTAAAGCTAATCTGGGCATCTGCAAAGGCTTGGAATCGCCTTCCCATTCATTTCTATACACAACTCTGCTCCCAGGGGGAATAGGGAGAGCGCTCCGCATTGGGGATTATGGTTAGGGAATATCTCTGTCTGCCACCGTTTTCGGCCTCCCCCCTTTTTTCTCTCCCCTCAGCCTCTCCGGCCTCCCCATCCTAGTCTCCGAGATGCTCGTGCGCCTCCTGTAGTGTGAACTTTCTTCACCCCATCCTCCTACAGCCCCCCCGTGCTAATTCCCAACTTTTACCCCGGCCAAGAAAAGCTCGCCTTGAGACTCCACACGGCCTGCTGCTGCTGCCGGTTGGGAAGCCACTAACCGCTTGGCTGAGCCTTTTGGCTAGGGGCCAAGCAGGGAGGGAGGGAGTGAGCTCAGAGTTCTACGAGTATTCTAGAACCGCCTTCTCAAATCGCCTTGCCCTATCCTCTCCTCTCTCCCCACTTTCTATACCAAATGTATTGATTGATCGGGCTCTCCAGACTCTCCCTTCCCTGCTCCTCTCCCCCCTCTCTTCCCCTCTCGCTGAGGTGGGTGCGGAGAATGAATGTACAGTCGGCCTGAGTCTGCAACTGAGAGAGCAGCCTGCTTTTGAGCCACCTTGCAGTACAGTTGCTTGCGTACGCGAAAGGAGGCTTGGCTTGCTGCGTATTCTCAGTCTCCCCATCGCAGAGCAGCAACCCCATCATTCCTCTCTTCCCATTCTTTCCCTATCCAATTTACTCCCAATCCAAGTACCCACCCCCTCTGAGCTCTTAGCTGCTCTGAGCTTAGTGCGTGTGCATTTTATTATTTAATCCAGTATAGAATTTGCGTCCTAACAACAGGAAACAATTGTAGTTTAACTGTTTCATTCTGTTATCAAAGCGCTATTCTCTGTTGCCCTAAAAAACTCATAAGGACCTGCTATCAGACGAAGTCCCAGCCTCCGAGCGTTTGAAACTGCTCACAGAGGAGGCTGCTCAGGTTGAACAGTCGAAACGCGATTTAGAAGCCGAACTTGAGCAGCTCAGAGAGGAGGCCAGACAGGCGAACTATCTGGTGAGTAGTGCTCCATTGGTTTTTAGTTGCTTTTTTAACAGATTAGACATCTACAAGCGTTAAATAGAGAGAATTGCACGTATGGACACATAGATGAGTGAGAATAGACTTTTAAGAATATAACTAAAAAAGACTGTTAAGAATAGATATAACAGACATCTAGGATAAATACGATAGACATTATAGGATAGAGGATAGACATCGGTAATGCAGAAAATATACATCTAGGATGGAGAGAAAATGCATCTAGGATGGAGAGAATATATATCTAGGATGGAGAGAATATATATCTAGGATGGAGAGAATATATATCTAGGATGGAGAGAATATATATCTAGGATGGAGAGAATATATATCTAGGATGGAGAGAATGTATATCTAGGATGGAGAGAATATATATCTAGGATGGAGAGAATGTATATCTAGGATGGAGAGAATATATATCTAGGATGGAGAGAATATATATCTAGGATGGATAGAATATATATCTAGGATGGAGAGAATATATATCTAGGATGGAGAGAATATATATCTAGGATGGAGAGAATATATATCTAGGATGGAGAGAATATACATCTAGGATGGAGAGAATATATATCTAGGATGGAGAGAATATACATCTAGGATGGAGAGAATATACATCTATGGTGGAGAGAATATACATCTAGGATGGAAAGGAAAAGACATATAGAATCGAGAGGATAGATATCTAGGATAGAGACGATAGATATCTAAGATAGAGAGGATAGATATCTAGGATAGAGAGGATAGATATCTAGGATAGAGAGGATAGATATCTAGGATAGAGAGGATAGATATCTAGGATAGAGAGAATAGATATCTAGGATAGAGAGGATAGATATCTAGGATAGAGAGAATAGATATCTAGGATAGAGAGGATCGACATCTAGGATAGACATCTTGGATATATAGGATTGAGATCTAATATAGAGAAGATAACATGTACTACTGTATATTGGCTTTTATATACCACACTAGTTATATCATTTATTGCATTTATCAGAGAAATATTACTGCGTACTTTATCTATCAGACTAAACTATCATATAACTTCTGTTCTATTAAACTAAGTGCACTGTGGGAGCTACAAAAGCAGAGGAAGTGGGGAAGAGACAGCCTGTTTGCTAGTGGGTTAATGCGATTTCCTCAGCTCAACCGCAGCTGCAGGGCAGCAGAGCGCCGGGTTCTTTAAACTCGAGACGGTGGCTTTTGAGAGCTCACTGTCTCTGCCTGGCTCTCCGCGTCTGTTCGTCTGTCTGTCTGTCTGTCTGTCTGTCTGTCTGTCTGTCTGTCTGTCTGTCTTAGTGTCTGTCTTAGTGTCTGTCTGTCTGTCTGTCTGTCTGACTGTCTGTCTTAGTGTCTGTCTGTCTGTCTGTCTGTCTTTGTGTCTGTCTGTCTGTCTGTCTGTCTGTCTGTCTTTCTGCGCGGCCCCATCATCCCATGCTGTTTATTACATCCATCTGCACTCTGCAGACATTAAATGTCCTTGTGTAACCAGTGCTCCCCTCGCTTCCCTTCTCTTCTTCAGGAAAGCAGTCTCGCGGCTTTGTCTGGCGAGAATGAGCAGCTAAAATCTCAGCTTCAAGAAGAGCACACCGCCCAGACTGATTTGGTTTGTCTTCTCTATTGATTTGCTGTTTTTTGTACATTTTCTTTAATATTTTTTCCCATAATCTTGACTTCTGAAGGAATCCGCTTTAATTATCCCCGCATGTTACCCCAAAAATGATTCATGGGATATCATCCCTTCAGTTATCCCCAAAAATGATTCATGGGATATTATCCCCTTCAGTTATCCCCAAAACTGATTGATGGTATATTATCCCCTTCAGTTATCCCCAAAAATGATTCATGGGATATTATCCCCTTCAGTTATCCCCAAAAATGATTCATGGGATATTATCCCCTTCAGTTATCCCCAAAAATGATTCATGGGATATTATCCCCTTCAGTTACCCCAAAACTGATTGATGGTATATTATCCCCTTCAGTTATCCCCAAAAATGATTCATGGGATATCATCCCCTTCAGTTATCCCCAAAACTGATTGATGGTATATTATCCCCTTCAGTTATCCCCAAAAATGATTCATGGGATATCATCCCCTTCAGTTATCCCCAAAACTGATTGATGGTATATTATCCCCTTCAGTTATCCCCAAAAATGATTCATGGGATATTATCCCCTTCAGTTACCCCAAAACTGATTGATGGTATATTATCCCCTTCAGTTATCCCCAAAAATGATTCATGGGATATCATCCCCTTCAGTTATCCCCAAAACTGATTGATGGTATATTATCCCCTTCAGTTATCCCCAAAAATGATTCATGGGATATTATCCCCTTCAGTTACCCCCAAAACTGATTGATGGTATATTATCCCTTCAGTTATCCCCAAAAATGATTCATGGGATATCATCCCCTTCAGTTATTCCCAAAACTGATTGATGGTATATTATCCCCTTCAGTTATCCCCAAAAATGATTCATGGAATTTTATCCCCTCCAGTCACCCTAAAAAAGATTCCTGAGATTTTATCCCCTTCAGTTATCTCTAAAAATGATTCCTGGGATTTTATCCCCTTCAGTTATCTCTAAAAATGATTCCTGGGATTTTATCCCCTTCAGTTATCTCTAAAAATGATTCCTGGGATATTATCCCCTTCAGTTATCCCCAAAAAAGATTCTCTGGGATTTTATCTCCTTCAGCTATCCCGAACCTGGTTATTCGTGAATTATCCTAAAATGACCTTCGGTTCTTTGCCATTTATTTATCCCAAACCTTTTAAATATTCGAGGAACGTTTACTATGCCTAGGCCTACACACCGAGTGTTTCAATTCTCAATCTGACAAACCGTTAATTTTCAGGAGAACAATTTGTCAGAATTGCGAGAGCTCAACACTGAATTAAGCGTTAAAAATTCCGATTTGCAGACTCAGCTGCAGGATGCCGAGCAGGTATTTCGCTGCGAAATATTTTTTTTCCGATTTTCATTTTGGCATTTGGGTTTTACTTTTTAAATCGCTTAAAATTATTGGCGCTTTTGAGGATTGTTGGTTTTCCTTATCCGATTTCTTACTTACCTACTGCGAACGGTCAGGTGAAGCAGATCAATCAGGAACTGACCCTCAGCCTGCAAGAAGTTGGTACAGACTTGGCTGTCAGCCGGCAGGAGGCTGACTTTCTGCGCTTGCAAATGGCGGAAATGGAGCTCATTATGAAGGTGAGTCGGCTGGTTGCTTAGTTTGTTGCAGCCCTCTTCCTTATTCCAAAGCTGTGAACCCTAAATTATTCCCAAAGTCGTGACCCCTAAGTTATCCTCAAAGTTATGATCCATAAATTATTCCCTAAGCCGTGATCGTAAGTTATCCCCGAAGTTATGACCCTAAAATCGTCCCCAAAGTTGTTATCTCTTAGTTATTTCTAATATAAGATTTTAGCGCCAAAATTTTCTTCAATATGATGAAAATTAGAACATCGACAAGGTGATAGTTGCTAAATTATCCTAAAAATCGCTTTCCTTCCTTTAGCGACGTCCATTATAAACAGTTGCTGACTTTTAGATCATTTCGCGGTGACTAATCACCCGCCGTTCTATTTTTAGCTACCATTATATTATGAGTCACCATTTAAAATTCTATTTTTAGCTACCATTATATAATGAGTCACCATTTAAAATTCTATTTTTAGCTACCATTATATAATAGTCACCATTTAAAATTATATTTTTAGCTACCATTATATAATGAGTCACCATTTAAAATTATATTTTTAGCTACCATTATATGATGAGTCACCATTTAAAATTCTATTTTTAGCTACCATTATATAATGAGTCACCATTTAAAATTATATTTTTAGCACATGCGCGAGTCGCTCGAGAAGAAACGCGAGCTGGAGTCCGAGCACGCGCGTTTAAAACACCTGATTGACGAGAAATCTCGCGAGTCATTCTATATGAAGAAGGTAGCCGCCGTTTCTGCTCAAGACGCGCTTCTTCTAGAGGAACAGAAAGAAATTTCTGTCTCATTAGATATTGAAAAGAGAAAAATTCTAAATTAAAATCTTCTTTGCAGTTTGAGATTTCGATTCTAAGCCCCTAAAATTTTGGTAATTATGTCGATCAGTATCACGATTAAGGCATGACTAGCAGGTTCGCAAAGAGTAAAGAGAGGTTAGAAATAATTATTATAGCCAAAAGATTTTCTTAAGCCTTTTGCTGTTAAGTTTGGGTGATGGCTATTTCCTAATTTATTATGAACTCCTCATGCTTTTTACATACGGCTTTGATTTCAAATTGGCTGAAGGTCTGTTAGTGAGAGATGGTGAACTGCCATTACGAAAATGAATGTGCGATTCTTTTTATATAATAAGTTTAAGTTGCTTTACTTAGCCTGAGCTGAGACCCTGGGGAAACGGAAAGTGCTTTAACGTTTTTCACTATCGCCCAAATTTTCACACTCCAGGGAGCAAAAACTTTTCTTTTAATTTTTTAAAAAGACAGTTGCTTTTTTACGGCTACTGCGGCAGCTGAGAGCCACCCTTCATCATTATGCTAATTGGGCTCTGCGGGAGGTCGCGCCTGGTGTGGATAGAGACAGGAGAGCAAACAAAGGCTAAGAGGACAGGTGGTGGTGAGGATAAAGGAATGATTGAGGAAGGAGAGGAGAAAGGGGTGAGAAGAGGCATAGGAGGAGATGAAGGGTGAGATTTATGTACAATATACAGCAGGCATGGACGAATGGGGGACAGAAAAAGCGGGAAGAGCAGAGAGGAAGGTAGGGAGAGAGGGGCAGGAGGGGAGGCAGGGAGGGGCAGGGAGGGGCAGGAGGGGGAGGCAGGGAGGGGCAGGGAGGGGCAGGAGGGGAGGCAGGGAGGGGCAGGAGGGGAGGCAGGGAGGGGCAGGGAGGGCAGGAGGGGAGGCAGGGAGGGGCAGGGAGGGGCAGGAGGGGAGGCAGGGAGGGGCAGGAGGGGAGGCAGGGAGAGGCAGGGAGGGGCAGGGAGGGGCAGGAGGGGAGGCAGGGAGGGGCAGGAGGAGGGGCAGGAGGGGAGGCAGGGAGAGGCAGGGAGGGGCAGGGAGAGGCAGGGAGAGGCAGGGAGGGGCAGGAGGGGAGGCAGGGAGAGGCAGGGAGGGGCAGGGAGAGGCAGGGAGGGGCAGGAGGAGAGGCAGGGAAGGGCAGGAGGGAGGAGAGGCAAAGGATGAAGTATTTCCTTAGTTGTTGGGCATGCCGTTTCCGAATATATTTCCCACAGCTACGGCTACATAGTTTTTTAGAGCTTCTATCTTCTGATTGTGAGAAAGTAGTTTTAAAATTTATGATAATAATATTTTCTGAAAAGCTGAACTGTCTTACAATTAGATCTGACTGTCGGAACTCAGAAAGTCAAAATGTCTGGCCTTGCTATTTAGAATGCCACACTGACCCCGAGTCACCTGTCACGCTGCCTTCCTTTTTGGCCATCTGAGCAGCGTGCGCAGTCTCTGAGCTCAGGCCAGGCAGTAAACACTGCTCTCAGCTGCTCTCTTCCCTTCTCGTCTGTCTCACTCCCTCACCTTGAGTCTTTCAGAAGCTCAGGTCTGTAAATCAGATCCTCTTTCTCCATCATGCCCCATCAACTACATGAATGCTCTTCTTGTCCAGTTCTGTCCGACTGTCACCCCTCTGGTTCCCAGTTCTGACGGATCACAATGCTAGATATGCCATCTCCAATGTTGTAAGCCAAGCAATCTGTCGGCCAGTCTTCAGAGCTGGAGATTCATGTGACTGTAGTTTTTCCAAATATCCTCCCGGAGACGGAAGGACAGATGCAGAAACACTAAGACAAGATGTCGCTTTGCTAGAGGCTGATATTCGATTTCTGCACAGCTTTCTTCCCTCTTTACTCCCTCGATCCCCATGCCGACTTGTGTCCCCTGCGAGCCGCGCGATCCCTCTCGTTCTCACATGACATTGCGCCTAGCTGTTGGAAGATTTATCTTTCAATTTTCTCTACGCCCGGTGCTTCCTGGTCATTCGTTTCCCTGGGCTTAAGCTATCGGCTGTTTAAACCGTCTGGCTGTCAGGCCTTGCCGGCCACTGTTGCTAGCCCAGCAACCCCCCCCCCCCGCCACCACTGGATGTTGATTCTCTATGCATAATTTAGAATGCGACAACGAATGTCCTTGATGTAGTTTCAGTCCCGGGAGGCTGCAATGGGTGTGGGGGGGGGGGCGAGAGAGAGAGAGAAAAAAAATTGGTCAGACGGAGCTATCGATGCTTGAGTAGGTTTTTGCGGGCGCTGTGTATCATCATACTTGATCTGGGCGCCTGCCTGCTGTATCTGCGCACGTGCCCGCTTCTCATCTGAGT
>NIVC01003039.1:0-17500 GCA_002269645.1 Macrostomum lignano | reverse complement strand
CCCTGTGCGTGATGTGTTCGATATTTGTATTGATGCAAGTTTCTTGAACGGGAATTCTCGGACAGTTTTGCACCGAGTCAGTAAGACAGACAGACAGACAGACAGACAGACAGACAGGCAGGCAGACCACACAGGCTGACAGACAGACAGACCACACAGGCTGACAGACAGGCAGACCACACAGGCTGACAGAGACAGACCACACAGGCTGACAGACAGACAGACAGATCACACAGGCTGACAGACAGACAGACAGACAGACAGACAGACCACACAGGCTGACAGACAGGCAGACCACACAGGCTGACAGACAGACAGACCACACAGGCTGACAGACAGACAGACCACACAGGCTGACAGACAGACAGACCACACAGGCTGACAGACAGGCAGACCACACAGGCTGACAGACAGGCAGACCACACAGGCTGACAGACAGACAGACAGACCACACAGGCTGACAGACAGGCAGACCACACAGGCTGACAGACAGACAGACAGGTCACACAGACTGACAGGTCAGACAGACAGACAGGTCACACAGACTGACAGGTCAGACAGACCACACAGGCTGATAGGTCAGACAGGTCACACAGGCTGACAGACAGACAGACCACACAGGCTGACAGACAGACAGACCACACAGGCCGACAGACAGACAGACCACACAGGCTGACAGACAGACAGACCACACAGGCCGACAGACAGACAGACCACACAGGCTGACAGACAGACAGACCACACAGGCTGACAGACAGACAGACCACACAGGCTGACAGACAGACAGACAGGTCACACAGACTGACAGGTCAGACAAGCTGTCAGACAGATCGGCTCAATGACAGCTCAATGACAGCCAGACAATGAAGCGCAGGAGGCACAGCGCAGTCCCCAACCCCCTGCTCGCAGGCTCAGTTCCCGCCGGGCAGCCGCCGCCCGTACGCAACGGCGGCAGCGGCCTGCCCTGGGCCACTTATTCTTTCGTAGACGACCTGTTTTCCGATTTGATGCTTCGTTCTGGTAAACAAATTTTGCTCCGCACAAGGTGGCAGTAAAATTTTAATTTCCTGGTCGAGAGGATCACTCGTTATTTATTTCTTCGTGTACTTTAAGTGGCGTGCCTTGCTTTCCTGTTGGATTTTCGTGTTTGTCCAGGTGTGTCGTCGGTTTTTATTCATCTTCAGTAGACCTGTTGTGTTGATGGATAGTTTTGTGGCGTGAGGATTTTTCAATAGTGCCGTTTGTCGCCTTCCCTTTCCCGTGTTTTTTGAGGTGAAGTGTTTAGCTGGAAAATGGTCATTTGTTGATTTTTGTTCGCGGTTTTCAGTTCCCCTAGTTTAGTGGATTTTTTCCTGAACTTTTAATTACTGATTGAGTCCTTGTATCGGTTTTGGGCTTGTACTTAGAAATTTGGTTACCCAGTTTTATAATAGAAAGCCTAAATAATTTATCTATACTTCACTGATTATTCTGATGACATCCTAGGGGTTTGGGGGTTGTTAAAGTACATACCTGCATATTCCTACCAGCCCTCAACACTAATGTACACGCGCTACCGACAGCCGAATCCCTACAGCCTCTACCCCCTCTGTACATCCACGCCCGACTAATCTCTCCAACCTCTACCCCAATGTACATACACTCCCCACCAACCTCTGTAACCTCTGCCCAATGTACTCGTACACACACTCCCCACCAACCTCTTTAACCTCTGCCCAATGTACACACACTCCCCACCAACCTCTTTAACCTCTGCCCAATGTACACACACTCCCCACCAACCTCTGTAACCTCTGCCCAATGTACACACACTCCCCACCAACCTCTTTAACCTCTGCCCAATGTACACACACTCCCCACCAACCTCTGTAACCTCTGCCCAATGTACACACACTCCCCACCAACCTCTGTAACCTCTGCCCAATGTACACACACTCCCCACCAACCTCTGTAACCTCTGCCCAATTTACACACACTCCCCACCAACCTCTGTAACCTCTGCCCAATGTACACACACTCCCCACCAACCTCTGTAACCTCTGCCCAATGTACACACACGCCCCACCAACCTCTACAACTTCTACCCCAATGTACATACACTCCCCACCAACCTCTACAACCTGTACACAATGTATACACGCCTGAATTTAAAACTCTTTCCGCAGAGGATTATTTCCCAAGCTCAACCCATAATCCTGGCCATCATTCCGGTGGTGGTGGCGCCGATTACCATCACAGAAGAACTTCGCCTCAGTTGCATTCAGCGCCCCAGCCTCCGCCGCCCGTTCAACATCATTCTTCGATGGGATACGGTGGGCCGACAGCCTCCCGGGCTCAGCCTCATCACTCCATGCAGCATAGCAACAGTGCTCACTATTCTTTATCGCAAGCGGCTTTGCAAAGTTATCCCAAGGTGAGTCAATGGGATACATAAAATTAGCGTTTACTTATTAATTGATTTTATTTGTTTTTCTTCTGTGTGTAGCAATTGGTAACTCGCTCTGTTCTTTAGTCTTAGCATTTAGCATTAGTTATTACAGTACTTGCTGCGGTCGGTCAATTTAAGCTTTATGAGACTGAATGTATTAAGTTTGTTCCGTGTTGTATTTTTTCTATTGATTGTGTCCACTAATGCGATCAGCTCAATTAGCTCTGCTCTTAGTCTGGGTATTGGTTACTGAGATCAGAGTGCCTAGGCATTTTCTGCTATCCATCATCTATCCATCTATCTATCTATCTATCTATCTATCTATCTATCTATCTATCTATCTATCTATCTATCTATCTATCTATCTATCATCTATTTATCTATCTATCTATCTATCTATCTATCTATCTATCTATCTATCTATCTATCTATCTGTCTATCTATCTATCTATCTATCATCTATTTATCTATCTATCTATCTATCTATCTATCTATCTATCTATCTATCTATCTATCTATCTATCTATCTATCTATCTATCATCTATTTATCTATCTATCTATCTATCTATCTATCTGTCTGTCTATCTATTTATCTATCTATCTATCTATCTATCTATCATCTATTTATCTATCTATCTATCTATCTATCTATCTATCTATCTATCTATTTATTTATTTATCTATTTAAGCAGCTTTGCTCTACCGATGACTTTATTATCTATAAATATTATATACGAGCTGGCACAGAACGCTTTCCCTTCCACTCTGCCTTCCCCTTCATCTTTGCGTGCTGCGGCCACCCAGAATTGCAGCCTGTTCCTCTCCAGCTTCCTTCATCCCAAGCTAATCCTCCAAATCATGCACAGTTTTCATTCTGGCTTTCGCCTCCTCGCCCCCCTCTGAGTTATAGATAATTGGCTGAGACGAAGGCCCTGTGTCCCTCTGCTATTCCGCAGTGCTGGCAGATGCCTGTTTAGGCGGGCACAGCGGGGTGGGTGGGAGAGAATAAGGATCAGGGATAAGCTTCGGAGAAGCAATCGTTGGAGGAGCAATCTGGAATTAGAGATTAGAGCAGTAGTGTGCGGGAAGGCTCTAGGCGGATGAGAAGGGAGAAGAGAGTGGGACGGGGGTTGCCCAGATATCCTGTTGATATATAAAGCCCCTTGTTGAGCAATGCCCGGCAGAAGCGAGCTCATGCGAGAGTTTGGTAGTGGGTTGTGGGGAGGGTTGGCAGTCAATCAAAGCTTGGGCGAGAGAGAGAGAGAGACAGAGAGTGAGATTTCTAGCAATAAAACCCCTGTCTTGTTTTTTCTCTTTAAGAGGTTACTCGCTGTGCCCAAGTAATTCTATTCCCATATATGTATATAGGCTAGTTCCATTAGTTCGAGTGTGCTCACTAGAATGAGCACTTCTCAGGCTGAGTAGCGGTGGGAAATCTTAATCTCTCGCAGTTGGTTGGGTTATTGGATAGACGCCCCGTATGAAAAAAGTGCCTCTACCCGTAGCCTGAGGCTTCCGGATGAGTTTATCAACTCAGGAGTCTGGGAATGACCATCAGTTTGCCTGGAGCGCTGTGTTAATAGGCTGGTGAGACACCGGGATAATTAGGATTACGGATTGCATTTCCCCATGTGTGTAGCTCTCGCATCTGCTTGCATCTCTTGCGTCCTGTATACATTCATTACCTTGCTCTACTGGAGTCTTAGTCTGTCTGTATCTAGTCTCTCTCCTCTCTCCCTTCACAGTGTCTAGTCTCTCTCCCTATCTCTCCCCCTCAAAGTGTCTAGTCTCTCTCCTCTCCCCCCTCACAGTGTCTAGTCTCTCTCCTCTCTATCGCTTTCACAGTGTCTAGTCTCTCTACTCTCTCCCCTCACAGTGTCTAGTCTCTCTCCTCTCTATCTCTTTCACAGTGTCTATTCTCTCTACTCTCTCTCCCTCACAGTGTCTAGTCTCTCTTCTCTCCCCCTCACAGTGTCTAGTCTCTCTTCTCTCCCCCTCACAGTGTCTAGTCTCTCTCCTCTCTCCCCACACAGTGTCTAGTATCTCTCCTCTCCCCCCTCACAGTGTCTAGTCTCTTTCCTCTCTCCCTCTCACAGTGTCTAATCTCTCTCCTCTCCCTCCCTCACAGTGTCTAGTCTCTCTCCTCTCTCCCTCTCACAGTGTCTAATCTCTCTCCTCTCCCTCCCTCACAGTGTCTAGTCTCTCTCCTCTATCTCCCTCACAGTGTCTAGTATCTCTCCCCTCTATCTCTTTCACAGTGTCTAGTCTCTCCCCTCTCCCCACACAGTGTTTAGTCTCTCTCCTCTCTCTCCCTCACAGTGTCTAGTCTCTCTCCTCTCTCTCCCTCACAGTCTAGTCTCTCTCTCCCTATATCTCTTCCACAGTGTCTAGGTGTCTAGTCTCTCTTCCTTCTTGTATCTATTCTCTCGTGTTTTCCTACTTTTTTCGTGTGAGAGTGCATGTGCTTTGCATTTTTATTCTTTCTTATATCTATTATACCTTGATTGTCTCTGTAACCAAATAATTATATTTCTTGATATAAATTCTGTGCAGCGTTTATTAAATTTAAATTGTACTATTAGCTTTGATAAAATTATTTTAAATGTAACAGATGACTACTTACTATCCCTAAAATGGTATTATAATTATTACAAACCACATGTACTGTTTTCAATCAAACTAAACTAAAACTAAAACGAAATTTCTGCGGACCAAAAAACTAACTCAGTCGGATCCAGGTAAACGGGCATTCGTGGCCAAGTACAGCTACGATCCGTACTCTTGCTCTCCTAACGACCGACCCGAGGATGAGCTGACGCTCTCCGTGGGCGACTATGTCCTTGTGCACGGGGACTGCGATCAGGTTGACAAGACTCTATTTAACCTTTTCGTAGTTTTTATTGCTACCTTTTGGTATTTAGCAACTATTTCGAGGTGTGTGTTGGTTATTTTTATTGCATTAGTAGATAAGAAATCTTGAAAAAACACACGTAACTACTACTGAAAACACACAGTGTATGAGTAGTATAAATTGACCTAGAGTTGACTTTAGTTGACTGTAAAAATTAGCGAAATATGCGTAACTGCTAGCTACTATGACGTCATCGTTCGGCAGTAGTATCGAGAAAAAAAGTTTCTAGTTTTTATCCTTAAAAATTTAGCGCTCCGTAAAAAACCAAACAAGATTTCTATTCTTAGTTTGCTTTGTATAACAAGGTTTTGAAAAAATTTATAACTGGGCAATTTGCAGTGAATTTTGGCGTTAGATGTTGTCGTTAAATTTTGTTGCCAAGCTAAAAGAAGCTAATTTTGTAACGCATTAAAACTGCTTTTGGTTTTGTTCTCTTTGCTATCGGAATTTTTTACGCAAAGTTTTTCTCTTTTTTGTTGAAATATTGCAACCTTCCAACAAATTTAAAATTTATTGATAAGGGATGGGCTGGATGACGTCAGCTGTTTAAAATCCTATTTAACAGTTCCCAAAGTTGACAAACTGCAAACGAATTATTTAAGATTTTAAAAGCATTTCAGATTTCATCATATCAGATCCCAGAGGTAATTAAGACTCAAATAGTCTCTGATCCCAGAGGTAATTAAGACTCAAATAGTCTCAGATCCCAGAGGTAATTAAGACTCAAATAGTCTCAGATCCCAGAGGTAATTAAGACTCAAATAGTCTCAGATCCCAGAGGTAATTAAGACTCAAATAGTCTCAGATCCCAGAGCTAATTAAGACTCAAATAGTCTCTGATCCCAGAGGTAATTAAGACTCAAATAGTCTCAGATCCCAGAGGTATTTAAGACTCAAATAGTCTCAGATCCCAGAGGTATTTAAGACTCAAATAGTCTCAGATCCCAGAGGTATTTAAGACGCAAAGAGTCCCATATCCCAGAGGTAATTAAGACTCAACTAGTCCCACATCCCAGAGGTAATTAAGACTCAAAGAGTCACATATCCCAGAGGTACTTAAGACTCAAATCGTCCCAGATCCCAGAGGTACTCAAGACTCAAATAGTCCCAGATCCCAGAGGTAATTAAGATTCAAAAAGTTCCATATCCCAGAGATACTTAAGACTCAAATAGTCCCAGATCCCAGAGGTAATTAAGATTCAAAAAGTTCCATATCCCAGAGGTACTTAAGACTCAAATCGTCCCAGATCCCAGAGGTACTCAAGACTCAAATAGTCCCAGATCCCAGAGGTAATTAAGATTCAAAAAGTTCCAGATCCCAGAGGTACTTAAGACTCAAATAGTCCCAGATCCCAGAGGTACTCAAGACTCAAATAGTCCCAGATCCCAGAGGTACTCAAGACTCAAATAGTCCCAGATCCCAGAGGTACTTAAGACTCAAATAGTCCCAGATCCCAGAGGTAATTAAGATTCAAAAAGTTCCAGATCCCAGAGGTACTTAAGACTCAAATAGTCCCAGATCCCAGAGGTACTTAAGACTCAAATAGTCCCAGATCCCAGAGGTAATTAGGACTTAAATGATCTCTTATGTTTATCCTAAAATCAACCAAACGCTTACATAAGCTCCCCAAATCCAAATGGAACGAATGTTTAGCACACATCTAAAATCATGCTTATAAATATAATCTCTTTCTATTTACACGGCAGGATGGCTATTACTATGGCGAGATGATGGACGGCAAGAGAGGCTATGTGCCCTCCAACTACGTCGAGCCACTGCCTAGTGAGTCGAATTATTGAATAACAGTTGTGTATATAAATACCCATACTAGCGCATTGTGCTCTTATCGCTAGGACTCATTTACTAGCTTTATACACTATCAAGCCATGTATTTATAATTTAATTTATTCTATTCATCTTCAATTTCTAGATTTCCCAATCCAGTTGCAGTTATTGATATTTGATTGAATAAGCTGGACGGGGGCTGTAATTTAATTTTCCTAATTCATTTGACAAGCAAAACCTGTCAATGGTAACGCACAGATTCGATACCAAATTGGGGAGTTTAGGGGATTAATAATTAATTCTAGCACTGGATGACTGATTTGTTTTACTCTGTTCATATTGAGCACTGGGTTAGCTATTGTCATCAGGTAATTGTTCTCCTCTGTCATAATTTTGTCTCTCTTGTTGAATATTTAGACACCGGAAGCCGTGGAAGGCGATTTTCTAGTAAGCATTATAAACAATAATAATTTAGTTTATTTCAAGTATGAGCTACTTATTACCTTGTTAGTTTTTTATTACGCTTTTCCAATCAGCATTTTTGCTACAGCAGTTATGCAAATATATTTATCATTTTTTGTTTATTCAGCTTACTGGAGAACCAAGGGGCCCTAGTTTTTTCTCGTCGTCAATATGAATTTTTTATAGAAAGTAGCAGCGGAATGCCTCGGGTGGCTACTTAGCCTGCATTAGTAGTAAAATCGGAATATTATTGCAGATTTAAACACTTGATGAGGTCAACTTATGCTATACTAGCCGTTTGATTTCTAGGTTTAATTTAACTGTTTTGCAAGTTTAATTGCTCAAAACTAAACACGATCAGATAAACGCTTTTATACGAGTAAATAATATTGATTTTAGTGCTTTCCTCTGTTTTATCTCTTGTTTATACCCTCCATCAGCCTAGCTGGACTGCCCGCCACTCCACATGTAAAAATGTAAAAAATGTAAAATGTAAAAAAATTACATTTGCACGTGTCTTGTGCCTAAAAGCCATTGAAATGGCACAGCTCGGCTCTTTGGTTTTATGAGTCTATTTTATCATTCTCAGCTGACTGTGTAACAAATATTTGTAACATAGATGATAAAATAGATTCATAGAACCAAAGATTCGAGTTGTGTCATGCATTTTTATGATTTTTAGGTACAGGAAAATGTACGTAGAATAAAAAATTAGCATAGAATCCTAATTTTCTGAACGAAAAGCTCTATGAATATCGATAGAGCACTAAGAAAGGCACAACATATCAAAAGATGAACACTGGATCTGCCTCCTATCAATAGCAATAACAATTTTTGTGCTGAAAAAATGCAAACTTCCTATCTCCGTAGTGTATTTTTTCGGGAAAACCTGCCTTCTAAAATTTTCTAAGAAACGAGGTTTCCCTTCCTACTTAAGTCGTCCTTGTTATATTCCTTACCACTCTATACGTGCATCCACCCACTCTCTGTCTCCCTACCACCCCAATTTCACTTCCAATTCTTGCCACTCTATGCGCGCACCCACCCCCTTTCCTGTCTCCCCGACCCCCTTATTTTCGTCTCCATTCTTTACCACTCTATGCGCGCACCAACCCCATTCCCTGTCTCCCCACCCCCTTATTTTCGTCGCCATTCCTTGCCACTCTATGCGCGCACCCACCCCATTCCCTGTCTCCCCCACCCCATTATTTTCGTCGCCATTCCTTGCCACTCTATGCGCGCACCCACCCCATTCCGTCTCCCCACTCCCTCATTTTTATCTCCATTTCTTGCCACTCTATGCGCGCACCCACCCCATTCCCTGTCTCCCCCACATTTTCGTCTCCATTCCTTGCCTATCTGCACACACCCACCCAATTCCCTGTATCTCCCCAATCTCCATTTTATTGGCTTTTTTAGTTCTTAAATTCGCGCACTAAAACAACCACTCCTCCTCAAGACGACGATGTTGCCGCATTTGAGACTGGATTCTCCGGCTACGACCCGGTCTCCTCGGCCTATCCAGCCGCTGAGCAGCTGTCTACGGGCGGAACCTACTCCTACGAAGAGGAAATCATTCGAGCCGAGGGTCTCTCGGATGATACTGTTTCTCCGCCTAGATTTCTAGCTTTAGAAAGACAACTGGCTAGCTCGATTGTGATTGGCTGGCGACCCCCGGCTCACGATCCGACTAGCGTGCTGATGCACGACCCTTTATCTGCTTATCACGTCTACGTTGATGGCAAATTCAAGTGCTCGGTTAGTGCCGGCGAGAAGACTAAAGCACTTATTGAAGGTATTAATCCGAAGGAGAGGCACAGGATCTGTGTGCGATCAGTTACTACCAGGGGTCTGACATCCAAAGACCCGGCCTGTACATTGCTGACTGGCAAGGATCGCGACTCGCACCTGGCGCCTACTTATCTACAGGTTGGATTAAATTTTATGACCAATATCTGGTCCTAACAAAGCTTAGATCGAAAAATTATAGAGAATAAAGAGCAACCTTTGAAAATTCTACGAAATAATCATTCGAGGCTTTAGCGACCTTACAGTATCCCGATTCGTCTCGTCTAGAGATAGCGTGTCTGTTGTTACAGATCCCATCACACATCTGCAGACCTTTTTGGAAACCCCGACACCCCTTGGTGACTGACAGCCCTTGGAGACTCTGGCAGCCCCATCAGCCTTGGGAGACTCTGACAGCCCGTCAGCCTTGGGAGACTCTGACAGCCCGTCAGCCTTGGGAGACTCTGACAGCCCGTCAGCCTTGGGAGACTC
Source organism: Macrostomum lignano (assembly GCA_002269645.1). Taxonomy (NCBI): domain Eukaryota; kingdom Metazoa; phylum Platyhelminthes; family Macrostomidae; genus Macrostomum; species Macrostomum lignano. The sequence continues at coordinate 7,632 of NIVC01003039.1, read as the reverse complement.
TGACAGCCCGTCAGCCTTGGGAGACTCTGACAGCCCGTCAGCCTTGGGAGACTCTGACAGCCCGTCAGCCTTCGGAGACTCTGACAGCCCGTCAGCCTTGGGAGACTCTGGCAGCCCCGTCAGCCTTGGGAGACTCTGACAGCCCGTCAGCCTTGGGAGACTCTGACAGCCCGTCAGCCTTGGGAGACACTGACAGCCCTTGGAGACTCTGGCAGCCCTTGGGAGACACTGACAGCCCGTCAGCCTTGGGAGACACTGACAGCCCGTCAGCCTTGGGAGACACTGACAGCCCTTGGAGACTCTGGCAGCCCTTGGAGACTCTGACAGCCCTTGGAGACTCTGGCAGCCCTTGGAGACTCTGGCAGCCCTTGGAGACTCTGACAGCCCTTGGAGACTCTGGCAGCCCTTGGAGACTCTGACAGCCCTTGGAGACTCTGACAGCCCTTGGAGACTCTGACAGCCCTTGGAGACTGACAGCCCTTGGAGACTGACAACCCTTGGAGACTGACAGCCCCGTTAGCCCTTGGAGACTGACAGCCCCGTCAGCCCTTGGAGACCATGACCAGACCATGATCACAGAACTTGACAACCTTTTATTAACACTCATCCATGACAAACTTTTATAAACTAATAATATCACTGTTATTTTTAACAAAACTCCAGGTATCAAACGTAACCCCAGGCTCAGCGGTGCTCATGTTCTTGCCGGCTGCTTCCAGCCTTCAACACGTGGTGACGGTCAACGGCAAAGAGTACAAACAGTGCCCGCCTGGCAACTACAAGCTGCTCATTAGCGGTCTCACTGCCGACACTCTTTACAAGGTTTGCGGCTTCTAATGATGAATATGCTTTGTATTTTTTCACCTCCCCTGACTCTACCCAATCTCATCTAACATCCTGACATCCTTCCTGACATCTTATCTGATTGGCAGTGTCAGACATCATCTCATACATCATATGACCATTTTGAAATATCCCTATACTCATTTACGTACATGTAATTTTGTTCAAATGCACTCTACTATAAGTAGTTTACAGGCGTTTTTTGTCAAAAGGTGCAACTTAAAATGTACGACTCGACAAAGGCGCCTCTCTCTCTCTCTCTCTCTGACAGGTGTGCGTGCGGGCCAGGCCTCCGAAAACTACGGGCACCTCCGTGCCTCTCCTCACCGCCACCTTGGAGTTTCGAACCACGCCCGGCGGCCTGCCCGACGCTCCTCTGGACGTTCAAATCGAGCCCGGGCCTCAGGACCATTCCCTGCTAGTCACCTGGCTACCGGTCACCGTTGCCAACTCCGACGGCGTGTCCAACGGTGTTCGGGTCACCGGCTACGCAGTGTACGCTGACGGCAGGCACCGGGTCACGGAGTGCTTGGACGCGTACTCAGATCACTGCCTGCTCGCCCAGAACTCCCTGCCACCTCACACCGCCTTCCTGACCGTGCGCACAGTCGGTACTCACAATGGTCAGACTGTGGAGAGTTTAGACTCGGACCCGCCGTGCTCGCTGACTCTGTCTGCCGCTAATTCGTCTATCGATTTGCCTAGGCCAGAAGATGTAAGTTCATTTTTGCTACCGATATGTATCGAAACAGCAGTTTTCAAGAATTTCCCACACTTTCCAATATGTATCGAAAAAGCAGTTTTCAAGACTTTCCACACTTTCCGATATGTGTCGAAAGAGCAGTTTTTAAGAATTTCCCACACTTTCCGATATGTATCGAAAGAACAGTTTTCAGGAATTGCCAAACTTCCTGGTATGTATCGGAGAAAGGATTGTTTATAAATGACTTAATTTCTATCGAAATTAAAGAATTTCTATTGCCTCGATTCTAAGTCATTATTGCATTTTTTAAAACTTAACCATCGAAAAAAAGAGTTTTCTCGTTGTACCGATATGTATCGAAAGTCAATTTTATTTAAAACCATCGTGCCGCAATTGCGCATCATACATAAAAAATCGTTTATTTTAGAAAATTTGCTTTTTTAGGCTAATTCATAATTATTTATTACTCGTAACTTTATCGGCATGTTGGAATTCACAGAGATTCTTAATCCTAATACTCGTAATCTTGCAACTATAGGTCTCCTATGGTTTATGGGCGATATGCGACGTTGCTTCCTTTGAACTAAAACTACTTTTACTTTTTATTTTACAAGAGCTTCTAAAAGGGATAAAAATAATTCTTTTTCTCACCCACCCTGTTCCCTTTAAATCCCCAAATCCCATAAACCTCAAATCCTACAACGCCAAACAAATGCCGTTGTTTTAAACAAAAAAAACAGCAGCGTCATCTGGCTTTCGGAAAGCAGCAACAGCAGCAACTTCTGCTCCTGCAACAACAACAGCAGCAGCAACAACAAAGACTTTCCACGTCTGGTAGGCCTTTGAATCTTGGCCCGTCGTCCAGGTTCAGTAGAACCGCTGGTATGCCGCCTCATCTAACCGGGTCGCCAACAGGTGTTCATGCCGGTTATAATCAAGCTTATCACCATCAGCAGCAGCAGCAGGGCGGCCTGCTTCGTCATCCCAACGACGGCGTTGCAGGTCCCGCCTCCATGTACGACAATGCCAACACTGTTGGCGGCGGCGGCGGTTACAGGCAGCTGCAGATGCAGGCCTCCTTTGATGACTGGCAGCTGCCGCCTCATCATCAGCAGCTGGTGCAGCAGCAGGATGACTGGCCTCAGCATGGCAGCCTGCGCCAGCCTCATTCCCAGCATCATCGCTCCAGTAGGCGAGGCGCTGCCGCCGCCGCCGCCTCGAACACCTCAGCCCTGATGGACCACCGAATGATTCGAAGCCGCAGCGTTAGTCCATCGAAATTCCATCGATTGCGCAGGCAGCACCTGTTGTCCGCTTCGCGCAATCCGAGGGTAACGCCTAGACCAATTTGGCAGCAATTTTAGCTTTCTTAGAATCCGTAGTGATTTTTCCTTTCTCACGTGTCTGTGGTAGCCTTTTGATGTTGTATAGATTGTGTCTTAACTTCACAAAAGATATCAACTTACTCTCGTTTATTTTGTTGTAGATTGTGCTATTTAAACGTTTTCTATAAGTCGATATAAGCCAATATTGTTACTTATTACATTTAGGTAAAACTATAGCTTCCTCAGGGTCTATAAGACACCCACCCAACTCCTACCCTCAGTTTTCCTGCCCTAATGTACACTGTAGCCTCCTCTGGGTGTAAAAAACACCCACCCCAACTCCTAGCTTCGCTGTTCCTGCCCTAATATATACCGTAGCCTCCTCTGGGTGTATAAAACACCCACCCCAACTCCTACCCTTAGTTTGCCTGCCCTAATGTACACTATAGCCTCCTCTGGGTGAATAAAACATCCACCCCAACTCCTACCCTTCGTTTTCCTGCCCTAATGTACACTATAGCCTCCTCTGGGTGTATAAAACACCCACCCCAACTCCTACCCATAGTTTCCCTGTCCTATATCCCTGCCCTATAAACTTTTTATCCTCCTTTGCACATAAAAATAGAAGCATCGTTATTCCGTGCCTGTCAATCAAAGCACAGCTTGCATCATTAAACCAGCACCCTTCCACCACCACCACTACCGCATGCGCGCCCCTTATGTCAGGCCCAAACCAACGAATTCGGCATCCTGGTTGATCCCTCAACCGGTCAGCCGCTGCGAACTCTGAGCGGCGAATTCCGATCTCCGCCAGACGGCGCTCCCATACTTTGTCGAATCGCGACTCGAACCCCGGACGGCCGTCTTGTACCGGAGTCTAATGGATATAATAATTCTACGACCTTCGGCGACGCTACAAGCGTCAACGCTAACGGCGTGCTAATCGACGAAAACGGCGTCCCGATCCGAGGCCAGTCTGGCGAGTTTTTCTCCTCCAACGGCCAGCCGGTCTACGGGCCGCGTGGCCCCGACGGCGAGCTGCTGGGCGACCCGCCGCCCGCCGTCAACTGGTTCGGCGTCCTGGCTAATCCGGACACTGGCCTAGCTCTCGCCCGACCGGACGGCACTCTAATCGACTCGGACGGTCGGCCGATCGCCTGCCGGCCAGTCCCGGACGGTGCTGCTCCGTTGGACGCGTTTCCCGACGCCGCGGCGAACTCACACGGCATCCTGACTTTCGGCTCCGTGCCGCTGCGAGGCAGCCGCGGCGAGTTCTTTGCTGCCGGCGGCCGGCCCGCTCTCGGCGGCCTCCGACATCCCGACGATGGCCGTCTGCTGGCGTGCAAGCCAGACGACCCGCCTCCAAAGCTCAACTACTTCGGCGTGTTAGTGTCCGGGACAGACAACCGGCCACTGTCCGGGCCGACCGGACGCGAACTATTGGACGCAACGGCAGCCGAAATCGCCTGTCGTCGTGTTGACTCGCCGGACGAAGTGGCCGACGCCGTGGCCAACGAGTTCAACGTGCTGGCCGACTCGCGCGGGCTGCCGCTTCGCGGACTAAACGGAGAATTTTATGGCGCTCCCGACGGCGCCGTCGTTTACGGCCGGCGGCTGCCGAACGGCCAGCTGGTCGACGACGAGGCCCAGCAGCCAAACTACTACGACGTGCTGAGCGAGCCGGGGCCGGACGGCCAGCTGCTCGACCCGTCCGGCCGGCCAATCGATTGTCGCCGGGCCCGGCTTGATGCGTCCACTGGCCGACTGTTGAACGCGTCGACTGGCACGCCGCTGCCAACTGGCGGCGTCAACGACAATGGCGTCCTGCTGGACGAGTCCGGCCGGCCAGTCCGAGGTCCGTCCGGCGAGTTTTTCGACTCCGAATGTCGTCCGGTGCACGGAGTCCGCCGCCCAGACGGCAGTTTGGTGTCGCCGGCCGAGCCGAACGAGCTCGGGGTGCTGACCAGCTCGGACACCGGGCAGCCCGTGCTTGGGCCAAGCGGTGAGCTGCTCGACGCCGGAGGTCGGCCGCTGGCTTGCCGGAAAGTCTGTCTGGCCGACGAACAGCAGCTTGTTGACGCCGACAGTCAAGCCGTTATCGACTCGGCGGAAAGACGCGAGAACGAATTCGGCCTGCTGGTCGACGCCTCAACCGGGGCGCCGTTGAGAGACGCCCAGGGTCACTACTTCGACGCTCGGTGTCGCCCAGTGTGCGGCGCGCCTCGCGACCCGGCGAACGGTCAGCTGCTGGCCTCCGAGTGCGGCTGGCGGGTCAACGAGTTCGGCGTGCTCGAAGACAAATCCACCGGACAGGTTGTCCGAGGACCCGGTGGGGAACTGTTGGACGAGTTTGGTCGGACAGTCGACGAAGCGGCCGAGGGTAGGCAGCGGGGCCCTAGGGGTGAACCCCTGCCAACGCCTGAAGAGGAGGCTGCCGTGGCTGCTGAAGCTGCGGCTGCTGAAGCTGCGGCCGCTGAAGCTGCGGCTGCTGAAGCTGCGGCTGCTGAAGCTGCGGCTGCTGAAGGCGCTGAAGGTGCCGAAGGTGCTGAAGGTGCCGAAGGTGCCGAAGGTGCCGAAGGTGTTGAAGGTGCCGAAGGCGATCCCAACGATCCCGAGGACTCGAGCTTCTTAGGCCGGCTAAAGAAAGGCTTCCACGAATTCCAAGAAAAAGTGGAGGAAATCGCTGATGAGACGGGCGAAAAGATCCGCGAAGCGAACGAGGAGAATCGAAAAAAATTCGAAGCCTTCAACGAGGAAAATAAAAAGAAATTCGCAGCGTTCAACGAGGATACTAAGAAAAAGTTCGACGCCTTCGGTGGGGACACCAAGAAGAGATTTGAAGCGTTCGGCGAGGGCACGGCGAGCATGTTCAAGAAGCTGGACCCGAAGAACCTCGCCGGAGGAGGCGAAGGCTCCAGCTGAGGTGGAGCTTTCGTGTTGAGGTGGCAAGGAACCTGTTTTATGGCACTTGATAAATAAATTTTCTATCATGGTGACGGCTTCAGTGTGGCGTTGGTTGGCTTGTAGTCATTTTTATTCTTATAATTCGTTTTTCTACTTGGTGTTGTTCAGTGATTTACTTTTCTTGTCCTGTTTAATTTAGTTATTTCATTTCATTTCATTTATTTGATATTATATGAAATTGTTTTTTTTTATTCCAGGTTGGCAAATCGCCTACAGAAGATTACAGAGCCTACAGACAAGGTCACAAACGGCTGTCAAAGAATGTTTCTGTACCTGAAATTCGTGAGTTCTTGCTTTCTTTTCTTGTCTTTCGGGCGGGTACAGGGACAGAGTGACAGGGCGGGTACAGGGACAGAGGTACAGAGTGACAGGGATTAGGGAGTCAGACTGACAGGGATTAGGGAGTCAGAGTGACAGGGATTAGGGAGATCAGAGTGACAGGGATTAGTGAGATCAGAGTGACAGGGATTAGTGAGATCAGAGTGACAGGGATTAGGGAGATCAGAGTGACAGGGATTAGGGAGATCAGAGTGACAGGGATTAGTGAGATCAGAGTGACAGGGATTAAGGAGATCAGAGTGACAGGGATTAGGGAGTCAGAGTGACAGGGATTAGGGAGTCAGAGTGACAGGGATTAGGGAGATCAGAGTGACAGGGATTAGGGAGTCAGAGTGACAGGGATTAGGGAGATCAGAGTGACAGGGATTAGGGAGATCAGAGTGACAGGGATTAGGGAGATCAGTGTGACAGGGATTAGGGAGATCAGAGTGACAGGGATTAGTGAGATCAGAGTGGCAGGGATTAGGGAGATCAGAGTGATAGGGATTAGGAGATCAGAGTGACAGGGATTAGGGAGTCAGAGTGACAGGGATTAGGGAGATCAGTGTGACAGGGATTAGTGAGATCAGAGTGACAGGGATTAGGGAGATCAGTGTGACAGGGATTAGGGAGATCAGTGTGACAGCGATTAGTGAGATCAGAGTGACAGGGATTAGGGAGATCAGAGTGACAGGGATTAGTGAGATCAGAGTGACAGGGATTAGTGAGAACAGAGTGACAGGGATTAAGGAGATCAGAGTGACAGGAATTAGTGAGATCAGAGTGACAGGGATTAGTGAGATCAGTGTGACAGGGATTAGTGAGATCAGTGTGACAGGGATTAGTGAGATGAGATGTGACAGGGATTAGTGAGATGAGAGTGACAGGGATTAGTGAGATGAAAGTGACAAGGATTAAGGAGATCAGAGTGTAAGGGATTAGTGAGATGAGAGTGACAGGGATTAAGGAGATCATATGAAGTCATATGACAGGGACATGGAGTCAAATGACAGGGACATGGAGTCAAATGACAGGGACATGGAGTCATATGACAGGGACATGGAGTCATATGACAGGGACATGGAGTCAAATGACAGGGACATGGAGTCAAATGACAGGGACATGGAGTCAAATGACAGGGACATGGAGTCATATGACAGGGACATGGAGTCAAATGACAGGGACATGGAGTCAAATGACAGGGACATGGAGTCAAATGACAGGGACATGGAGTCATATGACAGGGACATGGAGTCATATGACAGGGACATGGAGTCATATGACAGGGACATGGAGTCATATGACAGAAGCCAGGATCAGAGTGCCAGTTGTCTTATTTCACTAAGCTTATTGCAACGATATGCATCGGAAATCGCTCAAGCATAGAACTGACTGCCAACCCTCCAGACGTCACCAACGAGGACCTGCCCTATTCCGACGCCGAAGAGGAGTACATGCCGAGGAGGACGAGATCATCAG